>LPNX010990818.1:280048-316829 GCA_001517045.1 Pseudotsuga menziesii | reverse complement strand
TCCCAAACCTAAAAAGAGTGGAAGATATAACCAGGCAAGGTTTTCACCTGACATTATCTAATTCCCAACTACAACCATTCCATCGATGCCCAATTCGCAAATATTGTCGCGAGTTCAAATCCCATGGACTCAATCATTGCACTTGCAAATTTGGGCTCTGATATCACACGGCTAGACATCTTCATCTAAAAAGTTGAAACCTGGATGGGTTCCATTGTTTAATAAAACAGAAAAATTATCTGCCAGTCCAGCTGCTCTTTCACCCACTAACAACCTCCAGAATGAAAACGAAAGAGAAGAAAAATCAAACTTACTTGAGATCGGAGAGTCGTTGGTACTGCCATTTTGCCTGTCAACGCTGGATGTGGAACCCGAATTTGATAAATACATGATTTTCCACTATAAATATGTATCAAAATACGTCACAACCACGAGCATGCATTTTACCTATGAGAAGGGGGGAAGAAAAGAGATAATGCCCTCGAAACACTCCTCGTCCGCTTTGGCAGGACACCGACCCACATGAAATTTTGGTTATTGAAGCCTGGAGTGGTACATACAATAGGCTACCAATCTCAAAACTCAACCGAAAACCCAACCCGTCCTCTTCTGTAGACTAAAATCAGTTCGCGACAAACAGCAGAGCTCTGTAGCTTTGGGTTAGTAGACAGATCTTATTAATTGTCCTATCGTCCTGCGCGTTGATGTCAGAAACCACCACAGGCGACCAGCGACCAGGGGCAAAAATACAGAAAACGTCATGAGTTGTCTTCGACTTGGGCTACCCCCATTCCTTGATGGCTTTGCTGCGGATGGCTTTGGCAGCAGCATCTTTTCCAAGCCTGGGCACCTCCACCACAGCCATGTACTGCCGTGCCCATACCGAGAACGACCACGAAAACAATTCTGGAAATTGGCCAGGCAGGGGAAACTTCACGAGCAAGCATTGTCCGAGGCGGTGGAAAACTGCAGGAAACAGCGGGTAAACCAAAAACCTAACAGGCAAACGAGAAACACGCGTCAAAATCCGATTGGTTCCATAGACGAAAGTGAACAGTGGTTTTCCGAACTTCTTCGGAGAGAAACGCCTAACGGCATAATTATCTTATGCAAGTCGTACTTAAAAGTTAAATTGTTTTCCTCTAATTGTCCAACTTGTATGGACAACCTAGATATTCGTAATAGTCCAACTTGTATGGACAACATAGATATTCGTGGCGCATAGATGTATTATCCACCATTGATTATGTTATCGATGTCATATTTATAGAGGAGTATAATTATCGATAGTAATAAGATAGATTGAAATGTTGGCGCCATTGATTAAGTTGGTGAAGATGGAGGGCAAGAAATAAATCTGTTGCTACTTGATAATGTCTTTTAAAAATTACACAATTTAATGAAATATGTCTATAAAATCCAGTACACACTGTAAATATCAACCTATCCATGTTATAATTATGTCTAGAAGTATAGATGATGCTTCCATGTGATTATGGTAATTAAGTAAAGTAAAAAACAAAAATAGTAAATACAATGTGTTAAGGGCATATATTGGAAGTCTAATTATACTTTTAAGCTACTTAACAATTTAGCCCCAAAGGTTAGCTCAATTGGTAAGAGGTGGGTATACTCTCTTGGTTCTGGGGGAGGTCACCGGTTCGAGCCTTGAGTCCTCTGGGGTTAGATCTTCTGCTAGGATGGCCAATGGTTTACCACCTCTACCATCCACAAATGTGGAGAAGTATTGCTGGGTTTCCACTGGATCTTTCCATCTGAAAAAAAAGCTACCTAACAATTTAATTTTCAATTTTATGAAAATATTAAGACTTAGTTTAGTTTAGTGATAAAACTAAAATTAAAAATGAGATCATTAATTTAAAAAAAAAAAAATATTAATATTAAAATGTATTTGAAATATTTTTTTTTTCAGGAAGAAAAAACATGTCCTTGATATTCTTATTAGGAATCAAAGGGCATTGATAACACCCACCCAAAAAAGGATTACATCACAGGAAAATATACTGAAAATTGTCTATTCCGGAGAGAAACACATCTAGTCGCTGCCGGGGGGAGTGGCATGCAATAGAAAGTGTAAATTCCCATCAGAAATCTGTCTCATCATATAAAAGATCTAGATCAGTTAGCCCTATCTATCGTGAACCAAGGGGATTAGATCTGCGGTCCAAAAAAGCCACTCAAGTAGTGCCACAGCAAGTAACCAAAGAGAGAAGAATCTTCCCGATGATCATTGCTCAAAAGAGTTGGAATGAGTCACAAGTGACCAAAAGGTCATCTAAAAATTCTGAAAAACAGCCAAAACCTGGATCAAGAGTGAGAGTTGTTTTTGAAAGACTGTCTGCAATCCGGTTGTGTTCACGATAGATGTGACTGAAAGCGAGATCATGGAAGCTTGTAATAAGCTTTTGAGATTCCCTGCACCAATGAAAGAGGTATGGTGGGGTGAGAGTAGTGATACCTTTGGCCCAGTTGATGATGACTTGTGAGTCACCAAAAATATGGACCAGTGGGATTCCCATCATTTGGGAGGTGTGCAGAAGGGCCCATAAACCCAATAGTTCTGCCTTAGTATTGGATCCACTTCCGACCCCCAGCGCGAAATCCAGATGATGATTCTTATTGAGGAACAGACTATATCCAACACCTGCAGCAGAAGAAGTAGAGGCACCATCGAAAAATCCACATGGATAAATCATACAAGGACCCGGACCAATCTGTCTTGCCTTTTTTCTTTTGTTGTCCTTAATGACAGGCCGAGAGGAAGTCAATTGTACAGAATTCAAGATCTGATGGTAGATACCCATTACTGTCACCTTTTTCCCCTCAAAAATAGCCTTATTACGTGTTTTCCAAATGGCCCAATAAATATGATGAGGGATGTAGCTAAGAACAGAACCACGGGGGTATACAGAAACCCAAAAATCCAAGAACTCTGCTATTGTATCAGCTTCAGGAGGAATATAAAGCTGGAGATGATCACTAATAAGCCCTTGAATGCTAATCCATATCGGACAGCGAGAGAAGATATGGAGGACTGACTCCTCATTATTTAAACATAAAAAACAAATGCCAGGACCATGCTTACCCCTTTTTCTGGAGATTATCCCAAGTGAGAATCCGGTTTCTCAGCACCAGCCAAGTAAAACATCCAATTTTGCGTGGCAGGGATCTAGTCCAGAGTGATAATAATACACGATTCCCCAATACTGGCTTGGAAGAGTTCATGAGACAGTCATAAGCTCTTTCTGCTGAAATCGATCCATCTTTTTTTATTGAAATCCCAAAGCAAAGTATCAGGTACATCTGTAAGACGTATACCATTAAGGTCCAAAGCTCGAGTACACAAATTCCAAGTTTCTTTCCATTCCCCGTCAAGAAGTAATTCTTCCGCAGAGTACCAATAGTGGTGGGCATCTGGCAAGGAATTGTGAGCCTGAGTGAGGGATTTAATATCCAGATCTTCAAGATAAGTTCTTAACCCTTCAGGAAGGAGGAAAGAGTGAGGGTTACCAATCAGAGGGTCTACACCAATCAGTATATCTCTTCCATTCCCCACCTGCCATGCAAGATGGCGACCCAACCAAGGTATAGTCTGAATGAAACCCCTCCAAAATGCTGATACTCCACGGGTACTGAAATTTTTGCTACGTAGCCAGTCTACCATAGAGGTCTGCTTCAAGTACTTGGTAGTAAGGACTCGGTGCCAGAGACTGTCACAAAAGATTACCCCCCAGAAGGTTTTGAGGCGAAGTGCAATACTAAACCAATGGAAATTCTTAATCCCCCAACCTTCAAATTTCTTTGGCCAGGAGAGATCGGACTAGCAAGCAAGGTGAAATCGGTGAGAGGTATCAGATGAACCCCACAAAAAGGCAAAGGTTATACTTCTGAGTTTTTGCAGAGTAGAGACCGGGATAGGAGCTAGACCCATCCAATAAACCGGTATGCTGGATAGAACAGACTGCACTAGAATCAGCCTACCACCCAGTGAAAGCATCTTATGGGTCCAAAGGCTGATTTTTTTTTCAAACTTTTGTATCAGCTAATCCCAGTCCTTGGTTCTATATCCAAGTGGCTTGATGTAGAAACCAAGGTAGTTGAGACCCGAAGAGATGGGGAGATTTTGGTAGGGAATAGACCTGGAAAGGAGCAAGAGATCCGAGCTAGGAATATTGTTGTGAAGAAAGACCGATTTTCCCATACTGATTGACATACTGGAGGCTTTGCAAAAAGTGTCCAGGATGACATCAAAAGTTTCCCATTCTTGCAGTGTACCCGAGCCCAAGAGGACAACATCATCCACAAAAAGTAGATGAGATAGAGCAAGTGTAGGAGAAATCTGAATACCTCTAATAAGGCCATTGCATCGAGCATCTGCAATTAAAAGACCGAGTCCTTTGATAACAAGGATAAAAAGCAGGGGAGAGAGAGGACAGCCTTGACGTAATCCCCTGGAGGCCAGAAAAAAATTGGAGGGGGTTCCATTGATCAATACAACAAAGGTGGCAGATGTGAGGCAGCCCATAATCCAGTTGACAGTCTGAAGGGGAGCACCAATTTGTATGAGGATGAGGCGGATATAAGTCCAATTGACCCTATCAAAGGCTTTGATCAAATCTAATTTGAGAATGAAGGCACAAATATTTTTCGATTTGATGGAATGAAGGGACTCCTGTACAATACCGATAGGTTCAGTGATCTACCGGTTCTTAAGAAACCCATATTGTTCCTGGGAGATACAAGAGTCCAAATAGGGTTTGATTCTGACCGCAATTACTTTTGAGATAATTTTGTATAGGAGATTACACAAGGATATGGGTCTGTAATCAGCAAAGTTCTGAGGCTTGTCTCTCTTGGGGATCAGAGCAATGAAGGTGGAGTTGAGAGAGGTGGGGATCAAGCCGGAGACTCTGGTATAATCAACAGCAGAAAGAAGCTCCTTTCCAAATAGGTCAAAAAAAAGTAGGTAAAACTCAACGGGCCAACCATTCGGCCCCGGGCTTCTGTCTTTTTTGAAGGATTTAAGAGCTAGTTCTAACTCCCCAAGAGCAACCGGACAAGTAAGTTTAGAGGCATCCCCTTCTGGAATCATCCTCGGAAAGAGTTGAATAACCTTGAGTTGTTGGGATAAGTAGGTATCCCCAACATCTTTAAAGATGTTTGAAAAGTGGGTTTGACCCATATTTTTAAGGGCAGTCTCTTCTTCAAAAATGTTGCCAGCCTCATCTGATAAAGCCCAGATCGAATTCTGATTTCTCTGGCCAGAAGCCAACAGGTGAAAGTATTTTGTATTCGCATCCCCCTCTAGAGCCCATTTTTCTCTACTCTTTAATTGCCAGGTGAGGAGGGTATGGTTCAAGATCTTTTTCTTCTCAGATCTGAAGTGTTCCAGTAGAGCCAAGTCTCCCAATTTAAGAATGCCATGGGAGGAGCTAGAGAGGAGGGATGTGATGGAATGTTCAAAAAAAGATAAGTCTTTATCAAGCTAGGTCTGTTTATTTTTTATCCACACTTTGGTTTCTTTTTTGAGGGTCTGGAGCTTCCAAAGGAGAGAGTCAAGATCAGTAATAGAGTCATCCTTTAGAAGGAGGGGCCAGAGTGTCGAAACCCATTCCGAAAAGACAGGGTCATTGAGCCATGATCTGTTAAACTTAAAAGGGTAATTGTGAGAGGTCCTTTGCTTATTCCATTCCAAAACAATAGGATAGTGGTCTGAAATGTCTGAGAAATGAGTCCAGACCCTGTAGAACCCCAGGGAGGGTAAAAGAGCGTCTGAGATCAAGAATCGGTCTAATCTTTTACTAATACCCTCAGATCCCACAAGACCATTACGCCACGTGGGGCCAGCACAATGAGGAGCGAGGTCCAAAAGGCCTAGGGAATTGAACAGGGAGGTGAAGTAGCAGGAAAGAGGGTCTGGGCATGATTTAAGACCCCAAATCTCAGAGGAGTGCAAAGTTAGGTTAAGGTCCCCACCAAGAATCAAATTTTGAGAACCCAGGAACCCACTTCTGAGGGTTCTTTCCCAGAAAGATTCACGATCTTTATAAGGCCCATATACATTAAGAATCGAAATGGGGTAAGAAAGGCCCCTAAAAGAAGCCTGGATCAAAAGACCTGCACAAATTTGATAGGCTTTGCATCTAACTTTGAGGGGGTTCTAGGCCGTTAACAGTCCACCAGAAAGGCCCGAGGCATCTATGGCGCAAAACTCGCAGGAGGGGAGAAACTTGGAAAAAGCCAACATGGCAGGATAGGAGCTACACATGGTTTCTTAGAGGAGAATCACATCCGTCTTGAGAGTACTGAAAAGTGTACGAAGGCAGAGAGTTTTGGCCTTGCCTCCAAGGCCTCAGACATTAAAGGATACAATATTCATGGAGCACCGAGAAGGGGAGACGGTGCTCTAAGTCCCCGAGAAGGATGGTTGTGTGCTTCATCATCAAGTCGTACAGAGAGGGGAATATAGGGAGGGGATGCAAATGATAGATCAATCTGCGGCTTGCCCTTAATATCCCTTTTCTTCCTTATGGTGACATTTGCAAACCGGATAGAGTTAAGGGGAAGTGTTGTGGGAGAGGTTGGGGTTGTAGCAGTGAAAATGGATAGGGATTGTTTGAGGGTAGGGTCGGAGAAAGAAGGGGAGGAGGTCGGGCTATGAGGGGGAGGGGGAAGAGGTGGGGATAACCCTCGGGAAGTCAAAGGCGGGAAGTCAACCAAGGAGGACATCGATGGGACTGGGAATTCAAAGGCGGGAAGTCAACCAAGCATTTGAAATATACTTAAAAAACAAGATGATGCTAACTTAAAATAGACCTAACTTAGCTTCTTATTCATGAATCATTATGTTGTGACCTAAGAAATGGAAGATACACATCTACATTACCAAACTATTGCTGAACAGAACAAACCAAAAGTAGAAGAATTGAGTAAGGTAATTTTTAGATGTGTATAATTTAATTACATCATTGTGAGAATTTATTATTATTATTATTAATTTTTAGGTGTGTATAATTTAATTACATCATTTTGAGAAATATAAATTTTTTTTATTAAGTATTAAATATGTATGATTTCAAATGAAAGATTTCAAACTTTGTATCAATTCAAGATTCTTTTAATAATAATAATAATAATAATAATAGAGTAATTTTTTATTTTATATAAGGAATAATATATAAAGAACTTTTATAGAAGAATATTATGTTAATGTAGGTTAGAATTAACATGGTCCATATATTATATAACAATTAGTTATGGCATATGATTCGACTTAGGGAGATTAGACAAGTGGGTAGTTCATGGAGTTCATTATGTATTGATAAAAATATGTTGTAATTATTGTAGATATACAAATTTTACCTAGTTGATTGTGAAAAAAAATAGATAAAATATATATAAAGTTTGTGTGTTAAAATTTTGGGTTAAATACTTATATCAATTCTGCATGATGTTAAGAGTGTGGTCATTTGAAAAATAAATAAATAAAAGAGAGAATGGTGTGTGGTGTATGACTTAGAAGTAGTTGTGTACATAATCCAAATTGGGTTATTGAAGTGAATTTGACTTTATTTTTATCTAATTGTTAGCTTTAAAGATGGGGTTTCTAGTGACTTGAAGCACATTGCTTAAATGTGCCTAGTTTGGGTTAGCTAAAGTATCTCATACTAGCATGTGTCATTGTTGGTGTGTTAATTTCAAGGTTTCTCCTATTCATGTATGAGTAAGCAATGGTATCACACAAACGAGTAATATTGTCCATTGAATGAATTTAGGTATGTAAAAACAAATTAAATACATAAATAAAAAATATACACAAGATCAACAACAACACAAATTGCAGCATATCAATTATAAGCATGCCAATGACAAGTGACAGTGAGGATGCGTGACAATGGGTTCTCATTTACATACTGTGATAAGTGGGTTGTTTAATATAGTGTAAGTACTGATGAGTAGGGAGTATAAAGTTAACGGGCAGAAATAAGTAAGGGGCATCATCTTCTGTGGTTAAAGGAACATAGATAAGAAGAAATAATAAGTGTTGAACTTAGATACTAAAAGTAATAGAGTAGATAGGGTTAGTGGATTAACATAGTTGTAAGTATTACATGATAGCTGGAAATGCAGTAGAAGGGGTGTAGAGATTGTTGTTGTAGGGATGAGATGACATGAACGAGCATATATATAGGATTAAGTAAAATGTAGATTAAGTTAAGTATGATAAATGAATAATAAGTACGAGGTGACGTAGTGTGATGAAGATTTATAAAGAGGAAAGGATTCAGGGAAAATAAAGTATAAATAAGTTAATGAATCATGGTAATAATGTATTGATTACCATAAATAGTTAATGATGTAGAATTGTTGATTACGCCCTAATTTGTTGAGTAATTGAATGTGGTGTTAGTTGCAAAAGGATAATAATGATCATTGTTGATAATTAAATTTATGGTGTTTCCACCTGGGGTGTAGATGAATTTGATGTTAACCTAAAATTTCAACAAGAGGTATGGATTTAGAATAACAATTACGGTGAGATTTAAATATGAAAGGAGGATCTTGTACTCAATAGCTACCTTGTTATGATCTAACCTACATTATGTAGCGGGTAAATAAGATTAATACTAGTAATCAAGATATTGTGAAGTAATTGCATACCGTAGGTGTGACTTAATAATATCTTAGTAAATATACCTAAGACGAAGAACACTATAGTTTACCAACCTCATGAGGAGTTGTGGCATAGATATAATGTAACTAAGGTGATAATCCAATCCAATTATAATCGTTTACAATTTGGAAGGACTCCAAATGTGCATGTAAGGTTCTTCGCAATGATTAAAAACTAATGAGTCGTACGTCACATATAAGAGTTATATAGCTTAGGAAGAGTATGCCATTAAAGGAATATGGCTTTATGATATGTAAGTTAAACAAACCGACGACGAATTAGAGAAATGACACGGTAAGGTGTCCGGTATTGGATGTTAGTCACACGTAGTATAGTGACGATGACCTCAAGTAATAACAAAGGAGGCATACACAAGTTAATAATTAATAATTGGACAAGTTGAAAATATTTACTAATGAGAGATGTAATAAGACTAAGCCGTAATCACCTTAATACATTCCTATCTAGAATGCGATTAGGTTAGTTAAGGACGATCATGCGTATTTCTTTTCTAGGCGTATGTCTCATCATGAATATATGTATTAACCGCGATAAGTGAAGGTGTGCTCTTCTCCTTATAAAAATAGACTAGAGTATGATGGATGATGCAGGAGGCTTGTTGTATCATATGGGTAATACAAAGTACCTGTATAAAGGTAGTAGATTAAAGTTTGTGGTGTGAATGAGTTGATTTCACTATTGGCAAACTTAGTTGGTCCAAAGAATGGGATGGATCTATGACTTAAAATTTAAATTGTAAACTAAGATTTATACTGTGAATAATGGTGCTTTGAGCGAATAATTAAAATGAAACTGGAAGAAAAAAAAACAAAAACTAAGTAGTAGTAATTGGGTCATAACAATAATTTGGGAACCTAAAAGGATTTAATATGGAAACTAAGGTCTTCTTAAGGATTGAATTATAGAGAAGAACCATCAAATTAATGGCATGTTAACTATTTTGGTAGCAAGATGTGCTAAATGAAAATTAAAACTGATAGACTATCTATGTGTACAAGCTATAGAGTGTAATATAAGAGTCTGTTACTTGTGATAAATAAACAAATAAAAAATTAAAACTCTAGAGGGCATTGACATGTTTGATCAAATGAAGGTATACCAAGACTACTATAGCTAGGGTGTTATAATAGCAAGACATAAAGATTATGTTTCATAGGGATTCCCTATAATCATGAAGGACTATAACTTGAGGACAAAGTTTCCTAAAGGGTGGGTGTATTTAATGCACTGTTTTGACCAAATTGTCTGAATTACCAAATTTCTTATCTCTATTTGCTTATGGTTATGGAACCTCATCAATTTGATGACATTGTGGACTTATGGATTATTATTTTGAAGAATTTATATATATGTGTGCGATGATCATATTATAAATTATGTTCGTAATTTTATTTAGTCTCTAGCATGAAAATTTAATAGATGATGGTTCATGGATACGGAGTTAAAGTTATGTGTCGAATAACTGATTATGATGTGAGGTGCATGATACAAAATGATTACACTATTGTTAGAAGAAAGAAAATATGTATATATGTTGATGATTGCATTATATTGCATGACATTTTGTTATGAGACTAACCAATAGGTTTAGAAGAGCTAAATGTAGCCTAACCCTACAAAATGGAAGTACATCAATGGTATGGATTCCAAAAGAGAAATGGTATGAGAATGTATTTTTATTGTTATTATCATGATGCGTGGGTAGGTGTGGGGTTTCAGGAAACTCAACTCCCCAAATTGGTTATTCTATGACAAAACCTGAGTACAATGATCACAAAGAAGTCACTATGTTAATGTAGACATAATCCCTTGTTCCATTAGGGGGGGTGGAGGAATTACCCACAGTTTATCCCCAAAACCCAGATTCATGGGAGGGTTGTGCTACGACACGCTCCCCAAGGTGTGTGATGATGACTAGTGGGTGCCTGCTGGGGAAGCTTGGTCGATGGAGTTGACACTTTCGCTTACGGGTTCTAACTAGAGTTAGGTTATGTAGTTGATGCTCCAGGGTAGTCTAGCAGAGGAAGGATAGGATGTGGAAGTTAGTTGTGAATTAGATAAAATGAAGTAGATAGATAGGAATGTCATGGAAGTTTTAGAAGGGAAACTGATTAACTGTGTGTCGAAACCCTTTGCTTGATTCTTGTTTTGTGTTTCGGTATATTATGTTGGCGTCATAGCTTATTATGATATGATTTAAGGTCCAAACATTGAAAATTCATGTTTATAAGTGTGCCGATGGATAGTAACTTGTGTGAGTATGTGTGATGTGTGGTTAAGTACTATTAGTGTACCTACACGATGCATGTAAGCATTAGCTACGCTTACATAACTCGTCTACATATGTATAAACTTGTGTGAATTAATATATTTTGATTAGGAATTGATACGACATAATTACGACTCATTACATTACTATTACCTATTTAGTTAAGAATAAATGATATGATCACATCAAGTTAGTAATGAATGGTTGATTAAATGTGATTGGGGTTAATTGTTATTGTGACCAATAAAGATGAAGAATGTTAATGCTATTAATAATGTTAACAGTATTTTAATTAACTTAATTGTTGAATGAAATACTAGGATTACTAAATCATTAAGCAAGCATTAATGGTGTTAATTATCTTAAATAAGGCTATTATCGACTTCATCAATAAATGCTAATTAAATAATTAATTATAATTAAGTTTTCGTTGTTGAACATGGTGAATAGTTGAATAATGATTATGATTAATTATATATTTAATTAGGATTAATTATGATTAATTAGAAAATGTCAATAAATCCATATCAATTAGGATTATTTATAAACACTTGAAAATCAATTACCATTAAATATGGTGAAAAATGAGTATTAATTAGTAATAAATAAGTATTAATTAAATCTTAATTATAAGGTAATATTGTTGACTGTGGTGTATAGTAATTATAAATAACAGACATTATTATTTTATTTTTGGAAGAGAATTAGTTAGTTAATAAAAAATAGTAATTAAATATATTTTATGACAAAATATACAAATTAAATAGAATTTAAATGAGACATTATGATGATTAAGGTATCGTTGAAGTATGTTATTGTGACGACTTAATTTTGAAGTGTACAATGTTATGTCTGAAGTTATGTTGACTTATGTGAGTAAATAATAATTTTACAATTGCAGATTGATGTATAATTAATGATCGAATCAAATGGTATATTTTATCTAAATAAATAATCCGATATTGTACTATCCTATAGCCATCAAAGTTTAATATTTAATATTATTATGGTTCTCTTACATGACTATGGATTTATATGGAATCTGGAATAGGTGGAAAATTAAATGAACCCTCACTTAGTGGATAAGAAGTTGGTTGTGACTTTAATGAGGGGATAAGGTAGTAAAGAGTCAGTGAAGGGAGGATGAGGAGATAAGAAGGGGGTGAGATGGATTTGGAAAGGAGGAGGTTGGCATGAAGAAAACAAATTAGAGGACTCTGGTTTTATATATGGTTTTCTTCGTGGGAAAGGGAATAAATTGAACTAGTTGGGGTAGTTATACTCAGGTTTTGGGCTCAGGGGTCCAAGAATAATAAAGTTGGATTTTTCATGGAGAAAGTTTATGATATGTTTTTATTTATTCATGTATTGATATGGTTTTCATTATGTATATGATTTACAAAATGTAAAATGTATTTGACCAAGGTGGACGTGACAAGTTAAAAGAAGGGAAAACTCAAATTTTCTTGAACCAATATATGGTTTTACATTTTTATGAGTGCATGCCGCAATCAATCCATCCTACATATTCATTTCTTTCTTTGATAAATTATAGGTTTTGACTTCATGAGGAATTGGTACACCTCGAAAAAATTATTTGTCTTTTGATTTGAGTTTTACAAAGTTTTATAATTTTGCAAAAGATTCATCATGCTTTTACAAGATTTTATAATTTTGTGAAAGATTCGCCCAATTTTTACAAGATTTAATAATTTAGTGAAATATTCGCCAAAAAATTATCTATACATATTATATTATTGATAAAATGGCCATAACACATTCTCATGTATCATGGGGATTCACCCATTTATTATAGATACAAATTTGGGGCAGTTCTTAAAATTTTCCATGCTTACTTTGTTATAAGTTTGAATTTATATTATACTTTCAATGCTACTGCCAACTTACTACATCATGTCCTCTCTTTAGACATCTTTAGCACAAAGTATTCGATAACCAACTATCATGGATAAATTCATTGTATACTTAACCTTTCTAACATAATTTAAATGAATTATACTTGAACTTGCATTTTTCTCAACATTATACATGTGGAAACATCATGACTATATATTTGCATAAGTATACCAATTAGCATTACTGTTACATTCCACTAACATCATGATGTATTCAGTTTCATTTGCATTCTTCCTTAACACTTACGACTTATGATGCAAATATCTATAACATAATGTAACCATTCTTTTAACATAGGTAAACATATGATCCATCATTACCTCAATCCTTACAAATTCATTTACTCTCATGCATCCAACAAATCATGTTAGGTTCGTGGAAGCCCTTTTCATGCCAATATCAATTATAACATTTATTCCATGATCAATACAATACTTCAAGTAATCAACTTAAGTCATTTTTTTCTATAGCATAATTAAAATTACTCATACTTCAACAGAGTCAAGGAAGGTGAACATGTCATTCTTTATTTTAGGATTCTAAGCAATTCTACTAAGGACTAAATTTTATCATTACCACCATATTTACTTGGAATTGACTTGAATTACAAAACATACGATGTTTCTTACTCATTTTTGCATTTACCACATATGTATAACAATCAATAATCACTCACTACTCATTTTGATTGGGCTCATTCAACCAATGTAATACTTTTACTCACCTCAACTATAGCATGTAAACTATATCAATTTACAACTTATTGATATTATACCAACTTAGCTTATATTTGCTATAGTATGCATGATAAAGCAAACACTTGTAGCAAACAACTTGCATTTAAAGTTATCAATACTTCACAGAATACATAATATACCTGTATGTACGGAAGTCTATTAAATTGTAGTGTTGTTACTCTGCTTTGGTACCATTTTGTAATGTACCCAAAATACTTAATACATTTTGAAGGAAATGCTTGGTATAATTGTTTTTCTTACACATCATCCAACAACCCATAGGTTAAATTTAAAGACACCAAATCATCATAACCCAAGTTAATCCTACTATATTATGTGTAGTGGTTTAAGGCTCACAACCATGAGAAGTTCATACTATTTACCATAATGCTCACAATACTACTAGTTAACTTTCACATTATTAAACATAATCCACCAATATAATGTATCTTTAATAACTATGACAAATTCTTTCATCCACCAATATAATGACAATTCTGAAAATGTAGTGTGATGAAAGAATTTTTCATGAACTTGTCACAATAAGAAGGTTGAAGATGGAAATCACTTTCTATAGATTATCTTGCATACACCCACATTAAAGGGAAATTTCACGTCCCCACCCCTCTACTTGGTGGAGAGGACATGACTAACATAGCTGCTAGCTATACCAGGCATTTTAGCCCCATGAACATAAGATCAAATGCAATGAAATAAAAACATACACATATGCATAAATGTATATCAAACAATGGAAGCAATTTCATTCATTCACAGCATTTAACATGTTCATATTAAGCTATAAAACAAACACAGTTGCAAGGATTTAAACACAAGAGATACTTATCTTAGAAGAAGCTTGTCCCGCATCCAACTATGGCGCTGCAATGTTCCACCCAACCATAGGCCAGTGTGCTCATCAATCTCTCAGCAACACTTCCACCCTCGAGTTGGGCATGATTTCCACAAGAAATAAGGGAACACTAGTAGACTCACACATAGCCAAGGATACACAAAACTCAGCCAAGCCAACACAGTTGGGTTTATCAGGCTATAAGGGAGCTGTAAAGGTTGACTTTTAAGCTAGTGAGCTCAACCAAAGAGCTATGGACACCTGCATCAGATCTAGCCTGACTTCTAAAACATCTACACACCCAACACAAGGAAGCATCTCCTTCTTTGCTACACAGTCCCTCGGGCTATGCCTTCCCTTCCAATGCTATTCAGGGTGTGCAAAGAAGAAATCCAACCCTCTAGCTCTATCTGTGAGGTTTCTTTCTTCCACTAGGTTTATCAAGCTATCTCAGACCCCATTTCCACTCCAAAAATAGTCCAAAATCAAGACAACAGGGCATACACAACAATTGCCAGATATGGGATTGATGAAAAACGTTTTTCAACAAAAAACGTAAACGACAATGGGTAAAACAACCCCCTTAACAACAATTCAATTTCCATATTCATTTGTGGCCCTAACGTGGCCAAAACGAACTCAATCAGCACCAAAAATTCGTGGCTTTGTCCCCCCCATTGGCTGTGTAACATTGAAACACAAAATTCCATAATCGTGGAGATGTGGAAACAACACAAAGACGCGCAAGAGAGATCCCAGCCACTAACTGTTAGCAAAACCACTTCCCAACCCTGGGAAAAATGAAGAACACAACAAAGAACGTGAATGGTGAATGCTAGGAGCTCCAAAATTGTGTTGAAGACAACCCAATCCCTGGAATTTATAAAAACGACCTCCCATTCATGGGAAAATGAAGCCAACCACCAAAAACGTGGAATGAAAACACACAAGAAAAACTCCATCTGCTCCCAAAAACCCCAATGTGAAGGAGAATGTTGAGGAAAAATGGAAAATGTGGATGCATGGCAGAATGGCATGTATGTTTTTGGGAGTTTTCCTTGCCAAGGAAGTCAGAACATGTTTTTCAAAAATGGGCTCTCTGCCTAATTCAAATTATTTCCCATACTCTTCCCATTCCATGCAATAACTAACTCAACCATATTCTGGCATAAATAAATGATTGGGGAAAAAGACAAGAAAGGTAGTTGACAATTTAATGGTTTCTCTCATGGACATTTGGCTTTTCCCCATTGGCCCCAAAAGTTAAATATCGCCCCCCTTATCCTTAGGAATCATGCCCCCATCTCATTATTGTTGCATTGACATAGCTCGTTGTGGGTTTTTAATTAATTGCATATTTACATGATGATTTAAAAATCATAACGTGTTTGGCTAGCACCAAATACCATCGGCACTAATTTAATCGCCGAAACATAAAAACGATAATCCATGGTGGGCCTTTTCGCCTTTAGCTCCACACTACAATTAATTACAATATATACATCATATGCATTTAATGCAAACGGGTCAAAACCGGGGTGTTACGGGAAATTTCAAAATACTTTCCATGATCATCACAACTAAGGTCATCTAAAAATGTTTCTCTTAAGCTTTTGGAGCACATAAATACAAATCTAAAGAAAACTAGGTAATTCCTTACCATTTTTAAACTTTCATAGATAGAAAATGGTTTCATTGAACATTAATAACCATCATCATGGCTTCTTAAAGATAACACATTATTATTTTTTATGAACTCAATTTAAATGAAATAAAATCTAACAAGTTATAAATCTCTATAATCTTAAAAATAACACTTTAATAATTTATAACAAAATAAATAACTGATATTAATTTAATATTTTATAAACAAAAATAAATACCAATTTTGAGTCATAAGTGTAATATCATATTAAAAATAATCAACAAAATTTCCACCATTAACACTATTATATTGTTAAGGATATATGTTTTATAAAATGTTAAGTAATCATAATATATCTTTTTAAAATACTATGCATCACATTATTTTAGTTATTTATATTTAAAAAAAAAATGATATACATATTAACATAGATGGTAATATTGAAAAACATAATTTATATTTTTTAATTAATTTATGTTAATATTGAAAAACATATAATTTATATTTCTTAATAATATTGATTGATGTTAAAATAGATTGTAATATTGAAAAATATATAATTTAATCTAGGATATATGTTTTATAAAATGTTAAGTAATTATAATACATTTTTTTAAAATACTAATTTATATCATAATGCATCACTTTATTTTAGTTATTTATATTTAAAAAAATAAATTTCATATACATATTAGCATATGGTAATATTGAAAAACATAATTTATATTTTTTAATATTGAAAAACAAATAATTTATATTTCTTAATAATATTGATTGATGTTAAAATATATTGTAATATTGAAAAACATATAATTTATATCTCTGAATAATAATGTGAAATTATAACATATATCAACTTATTGTGGATATAGCAATTAAAATAGTTAACATATTTTTTTTGGGGTTAGAAAGTCATAATTTTAGATAGAACAAGTCAAGTAAAGTATTAAATTGATGTGGAATAGTTATTTTTATTTGAATTTAAAAATATAAACAAATAAATTATATTAAATTAAATTATAAATTATTATTTTTTAAGATAATTTTTTAAATTAAAGTGGGATTAACAGATTTTGCATTTTTATGAGACTATGGAGGTTGAGGACTAAAGTCAATTTCTCTTAGAATGCTCGGGGTACAATACAAACCTCCCTAGTAATATTCTAGCATGTCAATCATCATCACCTTCTTATATTTCAAACAAATCTATAATATCTATTTTAATTGTGTCAAAATTTTTGGAATATTATTGTTTGGGTTCACCCTTCTTCAGGATCATTGGACACTCCACCAAAAGCTATCAATAATCTTGAAAATGGGTGGAGTGTCCACCCCAAATGAATGAGTCTACCAAAATTTGAACATAGTAACATTTTAGAATTTTTAACACCATAATTAAATAGTGTGAAAACATACATACTCATATCTATTTATATGTTTTGTGCAAATTAATAAATTATTAAATATTTTACAAATAAATAATTTATTAAATAATAAAACAATTTTTTATATCAAAATTTACATATCTAAACCAAAACGGTACTATTTACCCGACATAATCCCTAAACTATGTCAAAGTGAAGTTATATAATCTAGAATTACTTAATAACTCTAGAGTTACTATTTACTTACATAATCCCTAAACTAATCAATAATATGTCAAAGTGAAGTTATATAATCTAGAGTAGGTTTATTTGTGTATTAATCTTTAGGAATAAGTCTTTTTGGAACCAATTAAAAACATGTATATTTTGGTAGAAAATTAGAGAGTCAAATGTGAATGTGAGTGTGAGTAAAGCACCAAATTGATGTGAAATAGTTTTTTAGTTACCCTTAAAAATATTGAAAAAGACATGTATACAGTTTAAAGGTTGCTTTCATGGAAGACGAGAGTTTGACGTCCATAAAAGGACTGTGATGCTTCTTACGTTACTGTATTGTATTTTAGTTGGAGCGTGGAGGTGAGACATCATATCGTCTCACCATTTCTATTTTCCTTTAGTTGGACTGAAAACGTTGGGAAAAAGGAAAAGCGCAACCTCAACCGACGCAAATAATATTATACGTAGTTAGGTACCGAGAAAAAGTGCAATCCCCAGCTTAAGAAGGAGGTGGAGGAGGCCAAGGGAAGGGAAGGGAAGCATGGGACCAAAAGGCAAGCAAATGCTGAGGCTGAGGGTTGTGATTATAGGTCTGTTTTTAATATTCGTCCTAGTGCTGTCCGTAAGCGTGGTGACTAGATTCAAGTCGGAGTCGAAGAGGCAGCGGCCTGTGGAATCGCAGCAGCAGCATTGTGCTGCGGAAGGGCGCAGGTCGAGTCCGGCGGGGTGCGAAAAGCTTCCGAAGGCAGTGGCGAAAGCCGTGATCCACTATGCGGCCTCCAACATGACACCGCAGCAAAGTGCGGCGGAAATAAGGATAACGGCGGCAGTACTGGTGGGAAGCTGCAGGAACAGGAAGAGGGCGTGCAACATGCTTGTTTTCGGGCTGGGCTACGACAGCCTCCTGTGGGCCACGCTCAACCACGGCGGCCGAACCGTTTTCCTCGAGGAAGATGAGGATTGGATTGCAGAGATGCGACAAAAACACCCGGAGCTGGAATCCCACTATGTGGAATACCCGGGCGATACCATGGTCACCGATGCCTACGATTTGTTGAAGTACGCGATGTCAGAACCGGAATGCGCCCCCCGAGCAAGGGAGGACTTGGAGTTTTCTCGGTGTAAGCTGGCGTTAAGGAATCTTCCGGCGGAGATCTACAGCAGAGAGTGGGACGCGATCATGATCGACGCACCCAGCGGTTACTTTCCGGAGGCGCCCGGGCGGATGCACGCCATTTACACGTCAGCCGTGCTTGCTTTTAGCTCTGCCACGCCCACTCCCACCCACGTGTTTGTCCACGACATCAATCGAAGCGTTGAGAATACTTACTCCAACGCCTTTCTCTGCAAACACAATCTCGTCGCTGCACAAGGAAGCTTATGGCATTTCGCCATCCCGCCTAAACCCGCCTCGCCCACCACATTTTGCTCCACCTAACGTACCCGATTTTATATCATCTGTTTTTCAACAATCTTTCTTTTAATATAAAAAGCTTATTTTCTCTTCTTTTCGTTTCCATTTTTTTACATCACTCTTTAATACTTCAATTATCACCAATGCGATAAGACTTTTAGCTACGTTCTTTTACGTCAGCACCACCTAAAATACTTGTAGTCCCAATCACCGAAAGACCATTACTAAAACTTAAATAACTAAAAAAATTGTTCATAGTAGTGAAGGAATGACATGGTAAGTGAGTTAAGGATATGTGGATTAGTGGGATAATTGTTATGGTGTTAAGGGTTAGGGGTTTGCAGGTTAGGTGTGGGTTTGGTATGTGAACTAGGTGCACAAGTTAGCTATNTGGGGATGGGGATGGGGATGGGGATGGGGGAAGATACGTGTGTGGTGTTTGGTATGTGATCTAGGTGCATATATTAGGTGTGTTGGGGGATGGGGATGGGATGGGGAAGAATCAAGATAGGTGTGTTGCATTTGGTATATGAACTAGGTGCAAAGGTTAGATGTGTTGGTGGGTGGGGATGCGAAAAGATAGGTGTGTGGGTTTGTTGGAGGAGTTAGGTGGATATGTATATTTTAGGTGCAAGCGTTAGGTTTATGGGATTGGTGTATGCATTAGGTGTGTGTATCCAAGTCTTAAATTTTTAAATGAGCCTTGCCATTTAATAATGCTCTTCTTTAGATTGGTGTTCTTAATGCATTTTGATCATTTGGAGGAGTGTGAATTTATTGAAGTATTTATTAATTAAGGAATATTTCAAGTGAAGATGTCTTAACCCTTATACCTAAATGTAGTATTGTCAAGCTTTGCATCAATTTGCACCATTAGCTTGGTTTGTCTCTTAAGTTTGTTCACCTTTCTCATTCCTCATATTAGATTGATCATTTGATAATGGTTGTCTTATTGATTTGAGTTGATTGAGATTGATATAGTTTGCTTGGTGTCCATAATGCAGAAGTACCTACGTAGAATTTTCATAAGAATATTGGTATCGGAGAAATAACCTCATCACTTTGGAACTAATAAGAAAATGATAAATGCATAAGTACTGAGTTGTGAAACAAGACGATTGAGGGAAAGGTAAGTTTGTGCATTGATAACACATGTAGAATAATATTTGTCAATATGAATATATGCACATTGAGCTAAAGTGGTTTCAAAAGGACACACAAGTAAAATACTATGAGTATTTCATGATGGCATTGAGCTTCATTTGATAGTGTAGCAAGACATATTAATGATTGTTGGCTTCACTTCCGGTAGACCTAGGTTCAGATCCTTATTTCTCAACAAAAACCGATATATCGACCCGACAGAGGAGGACCCCGTTAGCAACACCTGCGACGCAGATGCAATCTCACCCAAGATATCTTATGGGAACTTCCAGAACCAAGTTTCTGCATTTATGGGGGGGATTTCTATTCTTACAGTACTTTATCAAACCACTTGACCAAAGCCAAGAATTATACTTCTTGTTCTTGCTTATTCATTCAAGATAACAATTTATTTACCAATCAACACATATTGCAACTTATTCAACATAAAAAGACTTATCACAAATTCAATCTATTAGCGGCACAACATACATATATATATGGGTTTATTCATAAATAGAAATTGACAACATGCATGCATTTGACATAAACATACTTATTAAAGACACACATAGACATAATTTAATGTGGAAGCCCATCCGGGAAAAAACACAAAGGTGCTCTTCATCTGGCATGAGAAATTGGTTAGAACCTTTCGTCTACGCACTTAGCTTGCAGAATCTTCTTTAGATGCACCTTGAAACTTGTACAAACTTCTCTCCTCTCATGCTCTCTGGTTTTGGGTCTATGTATTTCTTCTCTCCTTCTCTCAACTGTCGATCCACACACATCCTAGATTGATTCTCTAGCTAAGGAGCTCTCCCCTTTCTTAACTCTATTCAACAATAATGGCCAACCCCCAGAATGAACGAACAACCCAGACACAAATTGGGTTCTCATTTTTATAAGCTTCTACATGTCTTAATCAACGAAATCTTTTATGTTAGCCGACATGTTGTCATTTCTATTTTCATACATTTAGTTACAACTGACAATAGGCACTATCGACCCAAAATACAATTATGATTTATTACCAAAAGTGTGCTTTATTCTAACTAAATCCTTACCCACGACCAGTCGAGCTTTCTTTCTCAGTTGCTCTGTTATTCTTATGTCATGGTTCCTTCTGTCACAACTCTTCTTTTGTCGTAGCTCTTCTTCCATCGCATCTCTTCTTCCATCGCAACTTCCCTTCCTTTGCAGCTCTTCTTCTGTCATAGCTTCCCTTCTTTCACAACTCTTCTTCTTTATTGCAACCAGAATCTTTATCTTCCTAAACAGAATTATGGCCGAATTTTGCCTAAATTTTCCTAGGGCCAACATCCCCCCAACACTCACCTGTGGATTGTCCCAAGCCACATTAGTTTGAAACCCCCCTTATTGCAACCTTGATTTGAAAATACTAAAATATTTTCACTACCTGTTCAGTCTCCTCCCGTACTTCTGCTTTTGTCTTCTTCAACTTTTCCACAAGTTCAAAACTGATGTGTTTCGAAGTTTTAATTAATGTCGACTCTTTTGTTTGTCGCACCTTTTCATGTACAAGTTGAATGATGCATGTAACTTTCTCTGCCTCTACTTGTAACTCTGCAACTTTGTCAATTCTCTTTTGTTGCTTTGTTTGTAGTTTTGCAACCTGCTGTTGTAGCTTGTTCATATCAACAACCTTAGCTATTTTATCTACTAATGACAACTTCATTACTTTGTTCTTCATCTGGTCCACCTTTGCTTCGGTAGTGCGCAACTGCTAGGTTACTTTTTCTAACTCTTCATCATTGATCAAAGCTTCCCATGACTGAGAAACGTGTTCAACCACCCTGACACACAGTTCCTTTGCTTCTTCTATCCTCGTTGCAACCTTAGTTGTTGCTTTACTTCTTTCCTCTAGTACCTCTAGAGGTGTATTGGGTTTCACTTGTAACTCCAACTCTGCGACCCTCTTGCAGAGGCTTTCTGCAATTTATGTGACTGTAACACTTCGTCATTGGAAACAATGTTTTTAGCACTTTTACTGACATATTCGGTTAGAGAGGTGTAATAACCAACTTCTTGAGGCTTATAGGATATCTTCCACAGAACCTCAGAACTTGATTTTTTTTATGAATTTGATCATCCTTTGCTGGCAGGTATCTCTCTTCCACAATGCTTGGCTCAAACTCATCTTCCATTCCCTTGAAAACCTTCGTAATTTATTCCTTCGACACCATCCACGCCCTTTTATCTAAAAACTTTCTTTGATGGGACACAATTTCATAGACATCACCAAATATATCCTGAGATTCTTGCAAAGTTGAAGATGAAGTCCTCGACTCTTTTCATTATTCATCGTTATCTTAATTCCTCCCGGTACGACTGGTGATACCAATTGATAATTTGAATTTTTTCCAAGTCTGACCTTAGGCGCATCAGCTAGTATGGGAAGGACATAGTCTGGCAGCATGGATTCAGACCCTTTTTATTCTTCTTTTGGTGGTGGTGTTGCTGCCTTCTTACATGTACTAGATCATTACCTTTTTGACGTGCCAAGTAGGTCTGATCGTAAATGAACTGTGGGAATCATCGGTGACTGTGCAAATTCTTCTGCAACCATGGTCGATGGTGGAACAAGTGTGACAATGTCTTCCATAATGGGTGTAGGTGAAGGGGTCTCGACGCTTGATTCTGCAATGATGCTTGTACTGGAGATAGAGATAACCATACTCTGCGAAAAATCGCCTTGTCTCTTACACTTGCAGACATAATATCTCAATGTACTCAGTTGGGTGTAATAGTAATGAATGAAACTTCGACGCAAAGATGATGTACACTCACCCGTTCAATCAATATTTCCTTCACACGAGCGCACAATAAATGGACAGGTGGAAGTAATTTCGTCCACTTGGAGCAATCTTTCTAATCATTACAAGGAAACCGCCAATCAAACCGTCACTTTGCCTATCAGTTCAATGGTAGTTATTGTGCATTAATGACAAAAGTGACCAAAACGTATGTTGCTGAAATCTCTTGTGTCCTCAAATTAACTACAACCAATTGTCTTTTCACGACCAAGTTCCATCACGTGCCAACATGTTTTCTTCCCACGATAGGTATGTGGCCTTCAACACATTTCTTTCTTTGCGATTGACGTAGAGTCTTTGTCACTGTTTTTCTTCTGTGACAAATAAATAGTTTGCGACCATTTTTCTTTATCCCTGACAGACATATCGTTTGCGACATCATACTCAATATTTGAACCAAAACACTCATACTTTTTACAAAAATAACATTCATAAATCTGCATCTTTTTGTCTTTTCTAATTTTTTTGTTTTTTTTGTTTTTTCAATCGACCAAGTCACGACTATCTTGGTAATACTTTAGCCGACATCCATTCACCAATCCTTTGAAAGTTTTTCCATCTAATTTTTGCAATTGTATTGCGCCTCCTTCAGTGATCTGAATGATAACATACAGTCCCAACCAATGTGTTCTTAGCTTTCTAGGACGCTTTAGAAGATTATTGTTATATAGGAGGACAAGTCTTCTGACCTGAAATTGATTATTCTTGATGTGCCTATCATGCCATACTTTCTGTCATTCCTTCTCAACATTTTGATGATAACCTGTGACAAAACACTCTTCCTCCAATTGCACAAGCTGCGACAATCTTTCATCCACAACACCAACATCAGTCATTTCAATGATCTTATCTATTCTTAGACTTGGTACAATGTATTCCATCGGCATAACAACCTCTTGCCCATACACCAGTTCAAATGGAGTTTGTCTTGTCAATTTCTTACAGGTCGTGTGATAAGCGCATAATATCACAAAAAACTTCTGGTCTCAATCATCTCTTTGGATGTTGCAAATTTTTGTCAATGCATTCTCCAGGATCTTGTTGAATGATTTAACAACACCATTCGATTCTGGGTGATATGGTGTTGTCTTCCCGTGCTGGATATGGAATTCTTCAGTTAATTTGTCGATCAACTGATTGAAAAAGTGTGTGCCCTGATCACTTATCAAAATATTTGGTTATCCAAATATAGTCACAACATTGTCGAACAAAAATTTTGCAGTAGTTGCAACAGTACAATCCTTTACTAGCACTGCTTGAACCCATTAGTTAAGTAATTTGTCACAGTAATAATGTATCATGTACCTGTCATTTTTCCTGGTGGGTTGATAGGACCCACAAGATAACCCTCCCATTTGTCAAATGCATGTAGATGAGGTACTAGTGGCATTTCATCTAGTTGCGACGAATTTCCGATTCTTTGACAGATATCACAATTGTGGCAATATTCTATAACATATGTATGCAAGGTAGGCCACCATAATCCTTCTTGTAATATATTCCACACTGTATCTTTTCGAGCATAATGGTCGCTGCGACACCAATATGTGATTCATTCAATATCATTGGTCGCTCATGTTCCAATATAAAGTGACAAAGAATTTTGTCAGGTCCTGTTGGCATTTCTCCCTTCGACCTAGGTTCAGACCCTTGTTTTTCAATAAAAAAAAGTCCAAGATATCGGCTTGGCAAAGCAGGGATCAGTGGATAGCACCCACGACGCAGATGTGGTCTCACCTAATATATCTCTTATGGGTAACTGCTAGAACCAGGTTTCTGCAGTTGTGTGGGGATTTCCTCTTCCTTGGAACCTTACTATCTTGCTCAACCGAAGCCGATGGTTATATTACTTATTCTTATTGCATGCATTCAATATGAGACTCTACTTGTTCATCGACATATATTATAACAGTTAATATACTTCCATATTAGTGATTCCAACTAACAACAATGTGACAAATGCATATAAGGACTCATTCATAGTCAAATACACATACATTCATTCACAACATACATTCATTATACATAATCACATTCATCAAATATACACATAAACAACATTTAATGTGGAAACCTATCCGATAAAAACCACAAATGCGCTTTTCATCTAGCATGAGAAATATATGGCACCTTTCATCTGCGCACTAAACTTGCAGACTCTGTTCTAAATATTCTTCTACAATCTATACAAAATTCTCTCTCCTCTCATGCTCTCTAGTTTATGATCTCTGCAGTTTCCTCTCGTTCACCCTATTGTCAAGCCGCACACAGCCTGTATCAACTCTCTCTTCTCTACAACTCTACAAATCTATAGACATACAACATACAACCATGACTAACTCAGACCAACCAAGAGTACATCTATATAAGTACGTAACTTTGAGGAAGTAAGCAACCAACCAACCAACCCGCAAACAAATTGGGTTCTCTCTTTTATAGACTCTTACATGTCGTAATCAACCAACTTCATTCTGTTAGATGACATGTTGTCATTCCTATTCTTATTCATTTTAGTTATAATTGTCAGTAGGCACTATTGGCTCAACATACAAAGATGTTTTATTCCCTAAAGCATGCGTTATCCTAACTGAATTATTACCCACGATATCCCGAGCTGTCATTTTCAACTGCTGCATGTCTTCTTCTATCGTGGTTCCTTCCATCACGACTTTGATGCACTTTTTAATTGGCTTCTAATTACTTAGAAAACAACTAATAAGTGTGCATTAATTGTTAACCCAAGGTTCGTTGAGAACTTGCAGGTTATCGTGCACTGTATGTGCAAACCACAATATCCTCCTACATTGGTTTATCTACTTGAAGTTTTAGTTCAATAAGCTTATTTACAAACATTAGTATGAACAATTTACATAGCCTTAGCAAGGAACTAGCCGACTAACAACTATTGAAACTAAATTGCAAGAAAAGTAAATCACATGACAGGAAAGTAAATGCTAAAACTAATTCACAAGCTGCTACAAAGTAAATAATAAAGCTAATTCACCTTGTACGAGAAAAATAAATTCTAAAACTACATTCACACCATGTATGAAAGTAAATTTTAAGATTAAGTTCCCAATGTTCAGAAAAGTAAATTCTAACACTAAGTTCACACTATGCAGGGAAGTAAATTCTAAATTAAATCACACGGTGCAAAAAAGTAAATTCTAAAACTAAATCACACTTGACATAAAGGGAAATTGCAGAAATAAAATCTAAAAGCTATCATTGCCAAATACAAGTTACTGTTTATGATCCATTGTAGTAAATAACATTATTACATTAAGCACATTAATTATAAAAATAACATATAAATCACTAATCTATGGATTAAAATATAATTGTAGAAATACACTTCACACATAATAAGAAATGAAAACTAAGCAATGAAGTAAAACTACATCAACATAAAATAAATAAAATCATATTACAAAAATTATAAAGCTAAGATCTATATTGAATCAAAATGAAAGTATAGCTTTATTCCATCATTATTTGGACTAATTCTCTAAGAGTCCCCCACTGGAATGGAGAAGGAGCTCTTATTTATACATGTGTTCTTGATCAAATAATAAATGAGGATCCAAAATATCCTCAACAATTTCCTAAAATTTGGATCTCAAAAACTAATTCAAAACTAGTTCCAAGATCTTTGTTAACTACATGCTATTTAGAATACCTTTGAAGTCAAATTCAAATTTAGGGAGAGAGGTTATAATAAAATAGTCAAAACTCATCTCAAATGTCTTCTAACAACTTTTGACTTCTTAGGTCCATCATATATTTGATATAGATATTCAAATCTTTGTGGATAAGCTAAATATGCACTCATATCCACCTCCATTTACCAACTTTAATTTAACATCATGATTTGAGACATAAGAATAATGGAAATAATGGATTTATAAAATTTCATTACTCCTAATGAATATCTTTCTCCAAAGCTGGTGGTTGAAGGTAAATTTGAATTATTGACTTTTTGTAGCTTATGTAGAAGTTTATGTAGCTAGTAGGTTTTGTAAAGGTTTTGTAGCTAGTAGGTTTTGTAGATGGTAGGTTCTATAAATGTTCCATAGCTACCTGTAGAGTTTCTGCAGCTGGATATAAATTTTCCGTCGCTACCTGTAGAGTTTCTGCAACTGCCTATAGAGTTTTTGTAGCTTTTGTATAGTTTCCATAGCTTCCTATATAATTTTTGCAGCTGCTACAAAACTCCCTCAAATATATTGTAGTTGTTTCCAACATATGATCTAATATTCAAAGCAAATACATATTCCACTAATTCCCTCAATGTTAGTAAAAAATCAAATGAAATACTAAGACATGTAATGGAAAAATAACTTGAGCATAAAAACTCGTATATGAGCATAAGAAGGGATTAGCGCATTAATATGGATAAGAAAACGGGATTATAGATAAGGTTATTTGATGACAAAAAAATGCTAAATCCAAGTCTCCTCATCTCCCCCAAATTGAAAATGTAGCATGTCCTCATGCAATCCTTTGTCAACCAAGTTGAATGATGTTCATTTTTATGCATGCTTGAAAATGCATCATCAACAAGACACCACTAATGTACATGATCATTAAAAGGTATGAAATCTGATCCTAAACAATTCTCCATGCTAACATAACATTTTCAATGAAAAATTGCAAGAAAACCAAGTTCTGTAACTAATGGACTAACAATCTGCAACTTTAAAAAAAATGTTATTTCTCCAAAAATACAAACTGGGTTCTTACCCAACTTTGAAGGGGTGTTATGAATGCAATTATGTTACTCCCAACCAAAAATTGGAAAAACCCACATCACAGTTTTCGAGAAAATGAGAAAATGGTTGTATATGACTATGCTTGATTTCTCGAAAACCGTGCATTGGATTGATCTGAAACTTGCTGGATTTGTTCATATTACCATAATTCTCATCTCCTCAAATTTTCATGAAAAACTAATGTACCATTTTGGAGATATCATCGAATCAATTTTTGTAGTTTTTTTTATAAAAGTCAAGTGCCAGGAATTTCAAAATTTATGTGCTTTGATTTGTTGATGTGGATGCTCATGAATTCATCCACATAATGTTAGCTATATCTCTACAAAACAACACCTTACACCATGTGCTAAAAGATAATAATGAAGTGATAAGATGTTTCCCTTAATTTGGTGTAGATTGTCAAATAAGAACCATTGCAAAACTATCTTCAAAACACCCTGAGTCTGTGTTAAAAATAAGATTACTGGATTTGAACTCTCCATCCCATATTTCAGGTGCAGTCGGATCTATTTTTCCATGTAAATGATAAATCATAACATATTTAAGGGTCACCATCCTAATGGGAACACAATGAAACAAATAAGCCCCAAGTCTTTGTATTTACCAATTTTGATCACACTCACCAACCATGTGTTTCTTATTTATTTGAAAAGTTCCACCCAACCTTTGTTAGATGGCTCTGCAATTCTTTTATTCTATAAATTGATCATCTCATACATGTCAATCTTTAGACAGCTTTTAGGAAGATATGAAAGTAGTTTATTTCTTCTATGGTATTCCAAGGTTGTCTTATTGTGTTAATTGCTTCTCCCAACCCGAGAACACAACATGTCCTCATGTTGTCTTGGAAAACAAATGGATGACGTTGTTGGAAATGATATATGAAAATCCAATTTTATGTAATGTCACTACGGTAAAAAAAATTGGGCAAATTAATCTATTTATTCTCCCTTAATATGCCATGAGTAGACCATTGCACTGAATCAAACTTTCAACACATTCCCCATTTCCCAAAAGCTGATTATAAATAAATATTGTGAAATGCATTATTGAGTACCAAACTATGTGTACCTTGGGTTGTAGCTTCAAAATGCATTTTCCTTTTTATATGATTAACCATGTCTTGATATTTATCTTGGACAATAGTTTCTCCAATATGTTCTTGTGGAAATGCTTACTGCAATTCCAAACAACAGATTTATATCCCAAAGCCAACCAAAGCACAACATTAGTTGTTTACCCAAATTTTCATGGATCCACAATAACTTGGACAGGGTTGCATGCATTCCTTTTGAGCAGATTACATATATCTTGTGTTTTGAATTTCTAAAAAATTCCATTGTTAACTGTAGGAATGTCTCCGTGTTTTCTCTATTGCATCTGCAACCATTGAAGATTAGTCTTTGTATCCAACAAAAGGAAATCATTATGCTCAAGGATGAAACCACAATCTTTTCATAAAGCTTCCTCGTTGATGCTGAAATAAAATTCATACCAGATCTTGAAATGCTACTACAGGACTTTCCACATGAAGCAAAAGCTTTGTACCCATAGGAAAAAATAAGTGAACTTGAATGCAACACCTATGGTGATTAATGAAGTTTCCTCCCCTCCAATGTGAATTTGTGTTCGATCTGTTCACCATGCATAGAAGCGGTAATGACCAGCCTTACACAATAATTATAACAAACCTCCAATTGTGCTAATTTTGTTGACTTGGAAGTTGGGACAATAAATGCCAAGGCAAAAAATATTGTATCTAATTTTGGCGTTTCATTCTACTATAAAATTTTCTCTTTGACATTCACCTATGAAGTGTGACATTAAATCCAAATACAAAATGCATTAATTGATTTCCCTGGTAGCACACAATCATCCTTTTTTGCATTGACATAAAAATGCATAATGGAATTGAAGGAAACAATGTATTCCTCTGCATAACATATATTGGGATGGCTTCTACAATAGTTTATTCTGTTGTAGGTTCTTGTGGCCAACCTATTCCCTTCTTTCTATAGTGTCTTTGGCTTGTATACGAGCTTCTCCCCTTTTCCTATTGTTGGTTCTTGTGTGACAACAATAATAATTTCTCTCTCTTGTTGTTGGTTCTTGTGTGGAAGCAACAAGGTTTATGTAGAAACATCCTATTCATGCTTGGGTGTTAAGATATATCAGAGTGGGATTAGCTAGGAAAGTAAAGATAAGGTAATGCTTAAATTGAAGGATGAAGGTTTGGGTTGAGAAAGCATGGTAGGGGATGTAGAATAATGATGATGAGCACTGTAAGGATTATGATGGGTAATGGTGTGGTCATGGTAGGTAATGGTGTTCCTCTTACCCCAAATTGAAAGAATTGACTACCCTTAGAAATATAGGAGGAAGTAGGAAAAAATACTCAAGTGTTTTTCCAAATAAAAATCCATAGCATTCAATGAACTTGACTAACAATAAGGAAAAGAAGCATACTTGTACCTACCTACGAATATCATGAAATGTGTAGCAACCTCCTGAGAAGCATGAGATCTGATGTGGTCCACAATGGTGTAAAAAATTGCAGGAAAGAGCAATGTGGATTTTGGAGCTCATAACATGATGAATTGCAACTGGATTCTGGAGCTGAAAAATGATCTTTTGATGTAGTAGAAAATCTTGGAAACTTTATTTCAAGAGAATCTTGGATAGAATAGTTTATTTCTCACTTTATTTTCAAACCTTGTCTCCCAACAAGCTAGTTTTCATACAAGATTTGTATGACTGCTCCCAGAGGGTTTTCGAAATCATAAATTTTATATTCCTGAGGGAATCCTGCCAACAAGTTGGTTTTCAAGCATCTCAAGGTTTGATGGCGCTTGAGACATGTTTTCACCATCAAATTTTATATGGAAAGGGGATAGGGAGGTGAGGGAGCTTGGCATTGTAAGTGAGACAATATAACTTTATTGTGTGGGTTAGGGATGGATGGAGCAGAAAGTTGGGAATTAATGGAATGGTGGAGGCTGAAGTTAATTTGATGACAGTGGTGACATTAATGACGTGCATGAGAAAAAGTTATCAACCACATAATAAAATTAAAGCTTTATTAACTTCAACATGCATGCATATCAAAATGGGAAGAAGGAAATACATAAACATACCATGGTGCTCGTGAATAACCATGATGAATCTTAGGTCTTCTAAAAGGAATTTGTAGAAATCAGGAATGTGGCAATGAGATTGTGGGTATGGAACTTGACCTATGGAGCATTGGTCATCATATTCTTCATATCAATCCTTCATAGAGTCTCATTCTAGATCCATTTTCAATCTTTGATAAAAAGTCTTATTGTTGTTGTCTTCTGGTGAGACACTGATGGATTAGGCTTCTAGGAACTTGAGCTTAACAAGTAACACATATCATGATAATGAATATTCATTTTTGGAGTTCTGGACAGAATTCCCATCAGCATTAAATTTGGTCTTCACAAATTGCTCATGCATAGATTAACCTTATTTGATCTTCTAAGGACCTACAAAAAATTTGCACTTACCTGCAATAAAAATGCGAACTCATTGAAGAAGAGAGGTGATCAGTCTCTCTTAATCCCAAACATATGAAAGATAAATACAAAAAATTCTTATAAAATAAATCTAAGGAAGATAAAAAAACAAAATTCACTTCTTACATGTTGGAGAGCGGTGGCCAACCTAGACTGCCCAACAATGCTACATGATATTCATGAAGCATACAGATTACTGCTCAGTAGATATTGGTCCACCAAGTTGCAAGGATACTTCACCACCGAATGGTTCCACTTATAGCTCCCGTGAAAGAACCAACTAAAATAGATCCATGTGTACATAGAAACTCATATGATTAAAACTGTCATAGAGTTGGAAGGACATAATGAGATGATACAGTTCACACAATCTATCCTTGGGAACTATTTATTGAAAATAGAACTAGGTTGTTATTAGGATGAAGAAGCAAGTTATAAATATGACACATAGTCCAATCCCTTTCAATTCTCATAAACTTATGAAAATGAATTTAACATAGTAGAGTTAGATACCGGATTAGAGTCCAACATTAGTTTAGGTTATGATTTTCACAATTTGAATTTTGATGGATCTAAAAATTAGGAAGGTGGAGGGGTCGTTTGCGTCCTTATTGATCCCCAAATACATAAACATACATTTCCTATATATTGGAATTTGAGTGTACCAATAATACGAATGTGTATGAGTCCCTGGTCCAAGGACTTAGAAAATTAATTGATCTTCAAGTAAAATTTAAAGGTTTTTGGTGACTCCAAAATCCTTGTCAAACATGTAAGAGACACTTTACATTGTTTGTCTCCTCATTTAAAAGGTATCATAGAATATATATGGAATGTAATTTCAAGGTTTGAAGCATTCAATATTAATGCTATACCCTATTCTACGATTGCTGCTACTGATTTACTAGCTAATACCGATTCTCATCTAATTCCATTAAATGCCAAATTTTGTATTGAAATTCTTTTCAGGGATTTTTTCCTAAACAATATAACCAAATAGAGAGTATTTAATGATGACCAACATATTATTGACTTCCTCACGAATGAGAAAATGTTCAAAGGTTTGGTTATTGATGATGACGAACATTAGTCTAGTCTAAGAAATTTGAGGGAGATGGTGAAATTGTCAAAGCAAACTTTATGCCTAGAGGAATGCTCACACTGAGAGAAATTGTTTCTTAAAAGAAAATTTCAGAAAACCTGTTAATGTTAATACACACAAATATTCCATGTAGTATGAGCTAGTGAAACTTGGCACCCCAGAAGAAACAAAGTGTTACCACCTAAGTTGTACTTAGTGGTTTCTTATCAAGTGAGCTTGGTGAACCAGACAAGGATAACTTGTTCGGACTTCAGAAGATCTTCAATCTTGCTTCTGGGAAGCTTTGTTGTACTATATCACATGTTCATACCCCATGGGGGAATTGTAATAAATGTTCTAGCATGATAGTGTCTGTAAAAGACTCGGTCTCTTAGACTTTATTTGTCAATCTGATCAGCCCAGGATGTTTTTTCCCTTGGTTATTATTGGTTGTTGAAAAAACGACTGATAATTTCTGAGTTTTTCACTCCATACCTCCAAAGATGGGGTGGTCGGCTTCTCATTTAGGCCTATTGAGGTTATTAGAGTCTATGTGTCAATGTATAAACATGATAGACATCATGTTCGAGTCATATGAACATGTCTAAGCGCCCCTAGGTTTTTTCAATTCTTTCAATTTTTTAGTTTTTTCAGTGTTTTTTATTAAAATTTAATTTTTCCAAAACTTAGGCTATTTTTTAATAGTTTAATTGGAAAAATTGATTTTGTACTAAAAGTGGGCCAAATAATCTGTTTCAGTCATGTAGGTGCTCATTTTCAAGCTAAGAGCACCATGTAAACCCATGGGCCCACTATTTCCTAGTTTTGAGTGATTTTCCATCACTCAGGTTAGAAAGCCCCAAAAATCAATTATTGATTATTTTAATTAATAAATTGATGAATAATGGAGCAAATCCAGAATCATAGATCAATGGATTCTCAGCTGATTTGATTGAAATCAGTCAGACCTGAACCAGATTGACTGGATTTGACAAATCCTTGACTGAAGGAGGTGATCAAATCAGATCCAGAGTTGATCTTCAGAATCCTTTATGGGGAATTTTGCCCTCCCTCTCTCCTCAACACGTTTTGGCTCATCTGGATGAGTTTTGGTGGATGCTTCAGCCAACAGGTTGAGGTGTCAGTCAGATCAGCTCTCCGATTGACAATTGCACTCAGTGAGACTCAGATCTGGCTCAGTTAGACACAAATCAGGCATTGATGGACTCTCCATCAGCATATTTGGTTTATCTCCTTGGGATTTGCGCCCCCTGGGCTAGATCTCCTGGTTTTTGTATATATCCAAGCACAACAGCCTCTTCCAAGCTAGTTAGAGTTGGATTGAAGGGCTTGCTATTGTAATATTGTTGTAATCTTTTGATTGTTGGAATAAATAAGATTTGGAGGCTAAATGGTGTAATGCTCTCATGTGTGTGGATTGAGCATTGTCTTACGGCTATTGATGTTGTCGGCTTTTCTCTCAATTTCTGCATCTGAACCCTGTTTGGCTTGAACGATTTAGCTGAATCAATAGGAGTATAGTTGGGCAAGTAAGGTTACTTGTTTTTTCTATATATCATAGCATATATGTTTGAAGATCTAGATTATACATGTTTAATAAGTTTATTTGCATGTAAATTTTGTCTCTTTTTCATATATATATATATCCAGATCTCATGAGGTTTTGTGCAGGATTGTGTGTTTAGCTTTCAGGTAGCAAGGATTGGACGAGCTGTGGATCTAGTTTGAATCCACTGTACATCCAAAAACTTTGTGAAGAAATTGCCCCTCTGTATTCCACTAACAAGTTTCCATTGCAGATCCATCCAACAATGAGCCTTTCTCCTTCTCTTCCTCCTTTCTTTAAAAAATCAATCTTCCGGTTACCTGTCTCTTCCTCTTATGATCAAACCTAGTTCTAAGAACTGAATATATATTGTTAGATCTATTTTATAAGAGTATTGCTGCTTAAATCTATAATTTCATAAATATTATCATCTCATAAAGATAGATCTAGGTGTAGGAATTACCCTTTTTGCAAGTAGCTAAGTCATAGATCTAAAACTTGCTCATAAGGTAGTTTATTTTTAGTTCTTTAAAGATTCATATTCTACAATAAAGTGCAAATATTATTGGCTGCCCAAACATCAAGCCAGGATCCCAAGGAAAGTTTGCTTTCCTTGGTTCCTTTTTGCATAACTATATTACCCCAATTTAACAAGTTTTAACTTAGTTTTTTTTGTTATAAGTAAGCTGACCCAAAGGTAATTTCAGAGTGCTTTTGGGAATATTTTAGTCTAATATGCTTGCTGGTTTTTAACAGGTTTGACAGAAAATAAAGGAAGCTAGTGTTCAAAAGTGGCCTCAGGAGCGTTCAAATCCCCCCAGGGGTCTCCCATTTGACTAAAACCTTTAATTTTCGCACTTTGTAAGCTCTTGATTTCACTCTGTATAAAGATCAAGAGGAATTATATCAGTTCTTTGATATTGTAACCACTGTTAATAAAAATAATTTTTTGAATAGGCTCTTTCGAGCCTATTCCCCATCCCCCCTGGGGGGATTTGCGTCTGTGTCTTTTTTTTGCTTTTCGCTCATCTTTTGTAATCTAGAGTAGCATTAATATGTAGGGTAGTATAATTTGACATATAATCAAATCCATATTCCATTTCTATTGTTTTCAAAGTAACTTTAATACTTACCCCACGAGCCTCCTTTGAGCCGAAAGGTGAAGAAAGGTTCGTGGTAGTCTAATTAGAAAATTGTGGTTTGCTCATTTTTATGTTTCGTTTGCTATCATATTTTCTTTCAGTAAGCATTATAAAATTAACCCCTCCTTGATTCCCCGATTGAGATCCACTTGGATCGAAAGAGGTTCCTGGAGGGTTTTCTTTTAACAAGAACATCCATTGTAAAATTTACTAAAATTGACAAGACTTCGGTGTGTATGCTCTACACTTGGCTGCGGTTCGTCTGATCAGTCAAGCTGCATCAAAAGCACTTGAGTGACTAGTATAATTAGGACTCACTCCCCAAATTGACAAACCATCAGGTGAAAATCCAACACCTAGATCAAACCATCACGGTGGCAAAATACCCAAAGGAAGCGGGAAATTCTAAAAAGTGACCTCGAGGCGCCGATCTCTGTCACACCCTAACGGGTGCGTTATGAACAATAGCTCCAGAGACTCCATTCATCCCACATATTCCTTGCGGGTAGCCGTGAAGGTTTAGTTTTGGACATACTCCAAGTACTCTCGGGTATATCTGGAGTCCACCTCTTCGCCTAATTTTAATCAACTCACACCTCAAATTTAACTTAAAATGTACCAAGAGGCAATTGCAAAACATTCACTCCAAGCACATGCAAGTACATTGATTCTATTTTTTGACTCCATTCTAAGGCACTGATTATTTTCTTGCTTTATGTATATGTTGTGTCTCAGCATTGTGCTTTCGTGTGTTCATTTTTGTATCTTGTCATCTTTGATTGTCTATAGTTAAATTTCAATCTGCTAAGTAACTCATTCAGTTTAACATCACCGTACTAAGTATTTTAGCCTTAGTAACTTAATAGGGTTTACTCCCCTTGGCTTCGTTAGGAGTTAAGCCTAAACGGAGGAGTCAAGAACAAGGTGACGGCCTTGACTCGAGACTTGCCCCCAAGGACACACCGAGTGGCTTGAAGATTTCTGCCACGTGACCCAGGTGTGTGAAAGGCGACAACACAAAGAATGAACATTTAGGCTTTTGTTGTACTCCAGAAGAAATATGAAGGTTCATTCAATTGTTTAATCAATATAAGGATGTTTTTTCATGGACATATCACTAGTACAAAATGAGGAATTATCTACTAGGTGACTAAAAATTCTAGTCACCACAGGTTTTCCAAGTGATTTACTACTAAATATGAGCAATTTTGATTGACTCAACTATAAACGACTAAAATTAACGACTAATTTAGTCACCAGTTAACAAATATGACTAGAAAATAAGTGGCTGAGTTAAAAATGACTAAAATAAATGACTAATTTAGTCACGACATAAAAAATGACCAGCTAGAAGAATATGAATTAGTCATTTATGTTAGTCATTTTTAATTGTGTCATGAAAAATTACAAATTTGGCAATGAAGTGTAATTTTTGTAAGTTTTCTACCTTCTATTAGTAATATTAGTGCCATGCACCTCAATCTTTAGAGATCCAACAAAGCAATTGCATGAACTTTTAGCCTTATGGGGGCTTTTATGGTTCACAAA
>LPNX010990818.1:260586-277603 GCA_001517045.1 Pseudotsuga menziesii | reverse complement strand
TTCTTGTCAAATGGCCTAACCGTTCGCGCCAAACATTGGAGGGTTCGCGCCAAACATTGGAGGGTTTGGTGGGTTTTGGATATGGATATTGGTCATACCGTTGAGGAGTTTGGGATCGATATTAACCACGGTTGATTTCACATTTTCTCTATTCAATTGCCATAGCTGTCATGGATAAAGCAGCATTGGAGAGAACCTGGAGACTTTTGAAGAGGCGGGCCGCGAATTCTGCACCTCTGGCGTCAACACCACCTTCTTTTCTTACAAAATCCCTGGTAAGTACCGTGAATTGATAAATTTTTAGTGAATGTTGGATAAAAACCCTATCCGGCCCCTCACCAGAGAGTTTCCATCCATCATGATTTTGGAGAATTAAATTTTTAGTGAGTAAACACAAATGCCTACTACCTCCTGGGCATGGTGTATTATAAAATGTTAATGCAAATAGAATAGCTCCTGTCAACATCGAACTGGTGAAACACATAGAATCATCACCTTCCTGTTCAAATAGAATCAATAAAGGGTAACGTAGAACAATTTGTCTTGGTGCTATTGGGTATGCAGCTTCTCGGGCAGCTCCTTATTCAATTGATGTTGGTTTCACGCTTCAACTGATGATTCAAATAATTCATTTCAACTAGTTAACTGAGGATGCTGGGAATAAAGCTCCTTCAACTGGTGTTAATGGGGACCCTGGGATAGTTAAATTTTAGGAGTAAATTATTTTTAGTGAGTAAATTTTTAGTACTGTAAAATTTCGCAAAACATCTTTGCCTCTTGTCGCCAGTAGAAGGTAAAGGGTTTGGATAGTCCGCAACCTAAAAAAAAGGGTGAATACTATTGTGACTTTGCACGGGTTGCAAGGAGAAAGTATAGGTTTCCCCCAAGCTCGTCAAAGTAAATATACTAGCGAGTCACTCTTATTTTGGAATCTCAATATTAAAGGGATGGGTAGGATTAATGGAGGGTACGGCAAGGCAAAGCTCTCCTCAGTGAGTAGGTCCCTAAAAGAGTCTGAGCATACTTAATGTAGGAGCGAAGTCTAGCGGATAAAAAACTCTTTCTGGCCTAACTAGAGTTTTGAGTCCCTTAAGTGTGCCATTAACAAATAGTAGACCATCATTTGTCATGGAATTGTTATTTCCCCATTACAGTCTTCAGTTTTGGTCATGGCTGCATCAATCAGGATTCAGCATTTGAATTGATTCAATGCAAAAATCTACCTCTGGAGTGACTCCCACTCCAAAATTCTCAGGGTTTCTATGCAGATCTGATGTGGGGAGTCACTTTGTATCTGTTATCCAAATTTTTGTTTTGTGCAAAATATTAAAATAACCCTTTGACGAAGAGGGGAATAAACCCTTGGTTCATGAACAGGGACCTTCCTAGAGCAATTAGACCCCCTATATTCAAACACCTTTTGTTTCTCCAAAGGACCCTCGCTATAGTCCACTAGTTGAACATCCTCTACTTCTATCCCTAGGGTTTCTGTAGATGACAGTAGGCGAGGCAAGGATTGATAGTCATTCACTACTCTATTGAACCTTTGCTTTCGTGTTACTAACCTATACACCTGACTAAATAGACCCGCCATCACTTGAGGAATTAAGTGCTTAGGGGGTATTGCTTCCCTATGAACCCTTCTCTTTGAAGGAACTGATGAATGGTCGAGTAGCCGAGGACTGCTCCAAAATTGACTGATTATGGATGGGCATGGGGCATGACTGGCTTGACTGGGATGATGGTCAATCAGAGAGCAGAGAGCCTTGTTTTTTATGGGCATTGGATGAGGTAAGAGTCCTCTTGCTATTTTTACAAGCTTGCAGAGGTAAATAATTGTGTTCTTAAAGGGTTTGAATGGATTGATACCTACCTTCCTTTCCATTTCTGGTCTTAGGTTGAAAAGTTGAATGACTCATATTTCTTCCCCTGCATAATTTCATGTGTCTGTGTATTTCACCCATGGACGAGTTGATGAGGCCTTTAAGAATTTTTGTGCTCCAACCACTGAAACTTAAACTTCTGGACTGAAACCTTGGAGGTCAAAATTACAATTAAGTTTCAGTAAAATTGTTTGTGTTTGTTGCAAACAGTCTTGGGTTTTGAACCTCCGACGTTATTCAACCTTTGGCTTAGTCTCAGATAATTAATATTATGATGCTGTTACATATTTTCCTTATGTGCAACATGGCATACTATTGCTGCTGCTTGCTCAAGCTGGACTACTTGAAGTATCAATGGATGCCAGTAGATATCATCCATGATCCATCCTTCCATTGCTCTAGGGAATGTGTGATAACCATGTTATGGTTCAGTTCGCCATGACTGCAGAAGACGGTTTCTTTTGGTACCACATTGTCATCATAAGATATATTAGACACAATGTTTAAGGTTAAATTTCCCTATGATATATGGTTATTGACATATAGCAGAGTTGCAAACTCTTTCATGAAATGGCTTGATTCTTCAGGCTACTGTGCATCCCACAAATGGAAAACTACTATAATTGTATCAGACAAGAGGTGACCACTAAAGTGTGGACAGGGAAGGAGAAACCTTTCATATTCATTTCCTTCAAAAAAAGAGGGTTTTCAAGCGTTTTCTCCAAACTTGCAGGTTGATTTGGGAGCACTTTAATTGTGGACATATTATATGCAACCCTCAGCTCAAGGTGCTTCTATGGTGGGTATATTGTATGAAATTTTATATATCTGATATCTGATTAAGGGTCTTAATGTATCAAGCAAAAGTACATCTGTAGGATTTGTCTTCACCGCCAAATGGATAAGCTTAATTTTTGGGCGCTTAAAAAATGTTATTTTTGAACCAACTCCAAGTTTGAGCCTCCGACTTTGGTTTTGTTAGGTGTGAAGGGAGCGGAAGATCCTTTCAAGCTAATTTCCATTACGGCTTCATGTCCATAAGGACCTTCCATATCTTAGGATCTAGGGTTTCAATAACATGCTTGACATGGAGAGTGTTTGTTCACGGATATAAGTGGCTCATAGTCCTCCCATAGTATTGAGATGCAAAAAATTTCTATTGTGAGGAAGCCAATTTTATTAACAAAAGCTCTAAAGAATGATTTGACCAATCATAAAGATTAGCTTCTATATGTTTCTTGGAAGGAACATGAGGACACGCACAGATATATGTGGCAGCATGGTGGCAATCTGAAATGTAGTGCACAGTGGTTTTTTAGGATTTCCTTTCTAATTTTGAAAACCAAATGGTTTCATGTCTTTGGGAGAGAAAATCATAAGAAGGGATTTATCACAAGTCCAAAAAGGAGTCTCCAAGATCACTCGAAGATTATTCATATAGAGTGCCGAATCAGAGAAGAATCTTTTCCCGATGGACTTTGAAATGTGAGCCGTGACAAAATACTCTCAACGTATTGCTTTGATTTCTCAGAATTTCTCAAAATCCAGTTTTGCAACTTTCTCTGTTAGGTAGATTACCATGGACATGCTCATTCACTGTTCGCTCGTCTTGAATATTGAAAAGAGTAGGATGTGGGACGCCAGTTTTGAATTCACAAGCAGTGAGGTAGCCAAGGGCATCCCACATGAATCACATATGAAGCATATCACATTTCAACTTTAAATAGAGATGTTTGCTCTCTTCATCTCTTTCTTTGCAAATCTCAACTACCCAAAGATTGTCATGTTGGTATCTTTCTAATAGCAAGTGGATTCAAAAAGTCGTAATCTCGAAGATAACTCAGTTAACTCTTCGATTATAGAATTTTGTACTGAAACTTCTCATCTGCAGGCCTGCATTATATTCACCATGAAGAGTTTCATCATTTGTTCCCTGGAATGATAACTATTGTATTTTACTTCCATGCATGCATCCAAAATTCAAATAATGAATCAAGCTATTTGAAATTCCAGAAGAGTTACTTTTTGTCATGAATCATCAGAAGTGTAAATTAACCGAACCATTTTTGTAATGCAAACTTAATTCTTTCCTTAACTGGATCAACAAGCTACTCAAGTCTAGCTGAAAAAATAAATGCAGCCATTGAAGATGAAGTTTCACTGAAGACAGAGGTCTGGCGCATGTCATTAGAGAGGGAAGGTGATGAGGATTAGCATACTTTGAATTTGTGGGAGAAAGGAAAACTCTCAAGATCAAGTTAAAAAGTAGCAGGCTGAGTTAGGGCTATTGCAGGAGGAACAGAACATTTTAAGTTCTTATATGAACAGTGCAAGAATTCTTTGCCTTTCGAGAGCTCCCAGAATATCAGAGTGCAACAAATATCATAAATCTCATTACTAGAAATCCCGGGACAGTTTCTGGGAAGAGTTTCAATCACAGTTGATTTCACAATCTTGAGGCTAAAAGTTGAATAAATTCAAGATAGATGCATTACTTTGCATGCCCAAATATCGATGAGGAAGTTGAATGGTCTGTTCAATTTCCCATAGACGGGTGATGGCAAAATGGACCACATCAACCTAGGAAGATGTGGCCTAGAGGGTGCTCACATATAGATAAAAGCAAAGGTATTTTTTGTCATTTATATAGAGTTTTGAGGACAAGAATGATCTTCATAATAATTTACTTCGGGATCATGGCGGCATTTACCTCGAGATGAAGACATTTTCTCGAGAGAACCTAGGTTCTTTCAAAATCGCATGTTGGATTAGAATGTTGCACTTGTTCTACTAGAGTTTAGAGTTTAAGAGATTTTAGATGAAAACTGAGTTTAGAGTTTAAGATGAAAACTTCAAGATAGAATTTGATCCCTTACTATGCAAAGCAAACTCATGGAGTGGTTAGGGTTTTAGGATGTGCATAGCAAAGTCATGGAGTGGTTAGGGTTTTAGGATGTGCATAGCAAAGTAATGGAGTGGTTAGGGTTTTAGGATGTGCATTGAAAGGAATTTGGACTCATATGATGTTAAAGAATGATCAACATTGATTATGAAAAGGCAAATTATACAGACGTACTTATTGTTATTGTTGTGGGAGACTTTGTCATAAGCTTATTGTCAATTTGTATTTTTTGGTAAATTTTGTCAGAATTGAGCGATGTAATTTTTGTTGAAATTGCAATTTTCATTGTTTGGAATTGCAATTTTGATTGTAGAAATAGATTCAACGCATTTCAATTACCCTTGGCACCTTAATTATGCAATTCAAACAACCTAAATTGCAATTCCAACAATTTCTGTTGGATTTTGGTTGGAAAAATTGTCAGAAAGTGGGTGAAATTTGTCTAATATTTAGCTTATTATGATGTAGGGATTTTGTGTCGTTTATGGTGGTCAAGTATAGTCATGAGAGATGAACAAAAAAATTGACAATTTGGCCAAACTTTATAGTTTGAATAATAGAGGACACAAGTTCAACAACATAATTTAACTAAAATAAAGAAATTGCTTCTATAATTTTTTTTTGATTTGAGGTGAGTTGAGCATGTTGGAAATAATGGAAAATTAAGAAGAAATTTCATTTTGTATTTTTTTCAAAACGTTGATGTTGGAATGTTGAGTAAAAACTAAAAATCGGAAATTTGACATTGAGTCAAACTTTGTGGTGTGCACTGGTTTTAGTGGCTCATATCTTGCTTCACTTTATCTCACTGTTAAGATCTTAATGTGGTTTTTGGGCAGATTTCTGATATCTTGTATTATGAAGTACTGGATATACCACTTTCAGAGCTGCAAGGATTGAAATCTTTAAAGGTTACATTTCACCATGCAATGAAAGATGAGGTGAAAATAGTTTGACTCTCAACCAAATTTAATGTAGATCCTTTTAATGTTATGGGCCAAATATTTCTACAACCAAATTACATCGAGTAATGGAAATTTTGTTGATTGCATTTAGTAATACACTTCTCTTTTTCTGTTCTTGAAGGTGGAGCTATCCAACCCAAATGCAGAGTTGCGACTACTTGAGGTCTTTTACCACAAAATTTACAAGGTCAGACTTGGGGGCTTCTTTTTTTAACTCTGCAATCCATGTTTGATTCTTACAAGGCCCACTTTAATCATTTGTATGAGATATGTGATTGATCTGTGCAGATTTTTCCTATAAATGAAAATATTGAGAACGTAAATGACTAGTATTCTTTGTTATTCAAAGTTGAAGATGGGTGGGAAATAGGCTTGTTCCTAGTTGCATTCTAAAGTTGTCTTGTCTACATGTCCATATATGGACGTCAAAATGTTGAATTACATCAAGGAATAACACATAACACTCCTTTTCACCTGGAAATAATTGACCAGAGATGTTTTGCGGTATCCTACACAATATCCAATTGCAATTGTAATGCTGTAAACTTCACTTTTTAAACATGACAACAAAGCAAATCCCATTGGAAAATACCCATATTGGTGCAAGTTTTGCACATGGATTTCTTGGTACAAACATGGTATTGTTAGCATAGAATCCTCTTGCAGTGAGAAGATTACTGCCGAATAGAAGCTGGTTCTTGAAATGGGACAATCCAATAGGCATGCCATGTATAGAGGAGCACAAAAAAAAATCAATATCATCTACAGAAAGAACTTACAAGATAACATATATATATATCATGGAAGCCAGAAGATGCCACTAGCAGAAAATAATCTCCTAACAGTCGAGCTTGATGCCTCAGATGAACCTGCTTTCCACATTTATTAGTATTATAGCCCAACCTCTGTTTGCATGCCTAGTTGGATGGGTAACACTGTAGCCACTCACAATATTTTGAACTTTGAATACTACCTGCTGGAAGGGAAGAGAAAATATCTCATGATCATTCTGTTTAGTTCTCGAGTTTAGATCATTTTACAATGCATGCAAAAACACATCTTTTATAACTGGCAGAATGCCCCAAACAAAGTACGTGTGACGAATGTTCATGGTCACAGGCTGGACAAGTCAGATCCACTGTTCCGCAACTAATTAGCAGGCCACTAGACAAAGGCAGAGCTTAAATATACCATCACCATAGATCTGTAAACAAACCAGGAATCGACTCCATTGTTGCATTCATTTGGAGAATTTGTTAAAAAATTGCATGGCACAGTACAAGCAAGCAGCTACTAAGCTGTAGCTTAAATAGGCAAATTAGTATGAATTAGAGAACAAGACCTTTTATAGTTTTCCCCCGCAATAACATTCTGTCTCTTAACACATTTCCCTCAGTTTGAAATCAATGGAGGAACTCTTGAATAATTTTACTAAAAGGATAACAACATTCGGAGGACTCTAATAGGACACTATCTGGCAGAAATAAAACACTAGTAGCCTGGCTAGAGGTATCTGTTGCAACTTGCAACAGAGAATCCTCTCAATTTAAAACTGCATCTGTCCTTTGACGTTAGCATTGTAGTAAAACAGCCTACCACATAACCAATACCCCAGTTACTTGTAATTCACTTCTCAGCATTAACATTTCCAAATGTGGCAGCTTTTGACAATGATTATGAACCTGTTTTCAAAATGGATGGATCTACTGTCGATTTAAAGGGCTGTTCCTGGTTGACCCATACTCACCATTTTGAAGGACAGACCCAGAAGCACCAATACCTTGAGAAGTAGTGGATGGCACACTAGTTCTTGCTGTAAAATTAGCAGGTGTGGAAGGACTTAAAATGCTGCTCTGAGATATCACAGTTCCATCAGAAACTATACTTCGAGGAGAATTTCCTGTGTCGGTACCTAAGGTTAAAGTTGAAGGTAACCCGCTCATTGCAAAGCCAAAAAGGTGTTGAAAATGTTTGATCCTGTATAGGCATTTTCAGTGCTGCCTGATAGAAGTTGCAACCCATACATTTTTCAAGATGTCTAAAAGGTCATTTCAGAGGTTCTGTAGTTAACTCCAAAATTGACCACGTAACACACAATAGACAGTTAAACAGTTCTAGAGGCTTGGACAACCTAATGTATCTATTGGCCTATCTATATTCATGTTTTTTTTACATTACACTCTAAATGATAGCATTCTGAGCACTTGTCATGCTGTCCAGATTGTGAGGATACATAATTGTAAAGATAAAAGAGACCTCCATATTTAACTGCATTGGTAGTGTTGGGGCCTGGAAATTCGCAGGCGGCAATAGTAAGGGATTCTCCCCAATCAACGTTCCCAACTAGCCCGTTGACTGTTTGGAATAGGGAATCTGTCCGGCTTACGGTCCGGCTACCGTAGGTCAAAGTAACAACACGGGTTTACCGGTTGCGGCCCGGTCCACCGAAATTTGTATTTTGACTTAAAGTATGCAATGCATATGCCTATCTTAAACATGCAGGGTGATAAAAATGTAAGGAACGACACAATGTGCTGCGCAGGTTCTTACCTCTCGTCTTAGGTTCTCGAACATCTAAACCACATATGCAACTATGAAGTAAAACAACTAACTACCTATCCCCGGGGAGCTAAAAAATGATTATTAATGAGTAATGCATTATCTCCATGTATAATAAACCAAATTACAGATAGATGATATTTACGTTTACAACACATGAACAATAAAATATTCTAACAATCAGATAGCTAACTGTTATATGAGCCACAAGCATTACTCTGAGTGAACTTTCCACACAATGAATCAGAAACCATTTAACAAGACATAGGTCATGAAGTTAGAATGATCTCACGAATTGTGGACACAAGCTGAAAAATAAAGTAGTTCATCTTTCCGCCATCCATTTGTTAGCATTTGGAAAATTCACATATCTTTCTCCAACAGGCAAACTAAAATCTTTATTGCAAAAGGAAGTAGTTCTTCTTACAATAGGTCCTCTAGTATTATTGGGAAAAAGCCCCTTCATTATCTATGTCTCCTACTTTTATACAAAATGCAAGAAATGGTTGGGCTGCCCAAAGGAACCTTTGGGCATCCCAACCCTTGGTCTTCCTAACGCTTCCCCTTTTCCCAAAAACTTTTACAAATATTTTTACAACATTATAATGACCGATTTCTCACTAAGAGGGCCCCGCTTGACTCTCTAGGAACTTCTTCCACGCTGCAGCTTCCCTGGTGAGATCTTCAAAAGAGTTGGGCTCCAAGAATTGGATATTAATCTCAAACTTTTCAGCCTTTTTCTTGATGGCCTCGACCCTGGTTGCGTTTAGTCTCACCTGTTCTTCTAGGAGCTGCAAACAAACGGCTGTATGGCCTATTTCAATCTTCAGGGTTTGTTCATCAATGGCTTGGATGCATTGTACTTTGGCCTCTTCCTCTTGTTGTCTTTTCTGCAACATTTCTATAAATGAGTCATGATCTGGGAACTCGTGTAGCCTTTGCTCAGCTTCTGCTTGACACTGGTTGTAAATGACTAAGGCTCTCCTGAAAAATTCGGTGCACAATCCCTTTGTTTTCTGGACGGTTTTCTTGAAGTCCTCTGTAGTAGTGATAGCGAACTCCATCAAGTCGTAATCTCGCTGAAGGGTTTGTCTATTCTTGTCTGACAGTCCTGCTGGGACTTCTTCACCTTTCTCTGCCCTTTCCATCCTAGTGGTCAATACTTCAAGGATATCTTGTGACCTATCAACAAAGTAAGAAGCAGTCTCCAGGATTTCTTCTAATCGGCTATCCACCTGGAGAATCTGACATCTTTCTTCTGCTAGAACAGTTTGCAGGTGCAGCACCTTAGCTTTCTGGGCCTGGATGTGTTCTTTGATCAGCTGCAGATCAACCTGCTGTTGTTTAGCTGCTTCTAGTTGCTCTTTTAGTTCTTTAACACATGCAGTATTGGACTCGTATATAATAGTTTGTTGCTCTTCTAGGTCTTCTATCTTTGCCCTCATCTGTTCTTTTTCATTCTTCAAGTCTAGAATTTCTTGTTGTTCTCTTTCCAGGGCTTCTTGTGTTGTTTCCTGTGCATGTGCTGCTACCTGGATGGCGTATATTTCACTCTTTGTAGCCTCCATTTCTCTGAGCACATGATCATATTTCCTTTTGAGTTTATTGCTCTCTTCTCTTTCCTTTCTCAGGGTGTCCTTCAACTGAGAGGATGTTTTCTTGGTAGATTCTATTTCATTCATCATTCGATCTATGTTATCTTCCGAAGCATGTATGGCTTCCTTCCCGGAACTTATGGTAAACCTCGGATCTACGTCTGTCCCTACCATCACAGCTTTATCTGATATCATCTTGCTAGTCATTCCTTTTGCTTCTATATTTTTCTCTGTTCTCCTCATGATTCTTTTAGTAGCCCTATCAAAATAAACAGTACTGAAATCAGGGACTTCTTCCCCTTTTTCCTGTACGAAAGGTACCAGCTGAATCATAGGGGTAGCAGCTTCGATGGTAGTGGGTACTTGAGGGATCTGCATCTCGGGGTTTTCATCTCCCTGACTCAGCCCTGATGACACCTCAGGAGCTTGCTGTTGCATCAACTTTATCTGTTCGGCCTCCTGCTCTTGCAGTTCTTCATCTAGCTTTCTCTGAGCTTCTTCGGCTGCTTGCTTAGCAGCTTCTTCTGTTTCTCTGGCTGCTTCATTAGCCGGTTTAGCTGCTTCTTGGGCAGCTTTCCTCTTTTCTTCTTCTCCCTTTCGCATCCATTCTGCAGCCTCCTCTTCCAACCTCTGAGCCTCTTCTCTTATTCTTCTGGTTGCTTCTTCAGCCTTAACTTGTTCAGCCTTCTCTTGCTCAGATCCTTTTCCACCCTTGGTGGAATGCTTAGGTTTGAATCTCTTGCGGAGCTCTGTCATATTTGGAGCCATCCTGTAAACCGATTCATCGCTATCGAAATAATGGCTGTATTCGTAGGTCACCTTGTGTTTCTTGTAGTGTTCTGCTACTCTGCCATGAGTATCATTCCTTCGAAAAGTCATTTCGCCAAAGAGAAACCTCCCTAGTTCTTCTATGAACTCGGGCGCTTGTTTTACATTTGTGAATTTATAATTTCCCAGTTTAAATGGAAGGGGGGGATATGCAGTCTTCTTGTACTGGAACAAGAAGTGACCAACTCCATCAATGTATACTTATCTGACTGCCTCCTTGTGGATTATATAATCTGTAGCATATTTGGGCAGCAAAAAGGGGGTCTTTGACCCTCCAAACATCCTGATATACATACCATTTTCAGTCAGAAAGTAATCTCCATATTCACCAATGACCTGCATAGCGTCTTCTGACATGCAATTACATTCTCCATGGAAGATGAGCTTGTATAATGGCATGAGGAACTGCTCACAGACCTCCCTGTAGTGACTGTGATATAGATGAGCCCCTAGGGGTTTGTAGGCCGCATATACGGGCATTCTATCTTTATCCCATACACACTGGAGGCCGGGGAAAGGGTGGTGACAAAGTATGCAATCTATCAGGATTGAGCTCATATAAAACTCAGATCTCTTCCTGGCTTCTCCTTCCAAAGCTGCATCCACACAAGAGGAGAGACTGCTTGATACTATACTTGCCCAGTTGAAGATCGTGCCTTTCGTGGCCACATAGAACATGAGGGGTATCCACTCGAATTTGAATAGTCTGCCATGGGCTCTCCCGAAGATCCTATTCAACATTAGAGCTATGAATCTGTAAGGAGGTCTGAGACTGGCTGTGTCATATTCTTCAGTTGCTCTATGTCGGTATAGCTTCCCTGGCAAGAGCATCCTCTTCACGGTTTCTAAAAAATCCATCATAAGGTTGTCCAGCCAGTCATTTGTTAGGAAAAGCTGAGGCTCCGGCAGGTGGTAAGTTAAGGCCACATACCCAGGGCTAAAGGCGGCATAACCCTGGCCCTCGATATTACACATAAGCATTGAGTTGTGGTTGGTATTTGGTAGAACCCATCTCATCACCTCCGGGCATGGAAACAGCTCGGGCCTGGTGGCAACTTTCATAATGGCAGATTTTTCTATGTTTGTGTAAATGGGTGCTTCCTCCAGACCCATGTCTGGGACTTCCCTGTGGGAAATCAACCTGTATATTTCTCCCCATTTATATTCAGGTTCAACCCCCGTGACACATTGGGTGTCTTCATAGATGTACTCAGTTTTTGCTTCTGTGTCTGGTGCTGGTACTTCCTCCACCATTGGGGCTTTCTTCTTCTGCCTCTTGGACATTGTAGATTCTTCCAGCAATGTAAAACATTTTGATATTAAGCAATTTCAGGCTTGTGAACATTTTGCAGCAATTTTATCTTTCTCAAGTGTATTTGAGCTAGAATGGGATTTAGACTTAGGCCCTTCAGGCCGAAAGATTTGAAATGGTCGTGCAATATTTTGCAATATACTATTATTCTATGTTAATATGTAAACAAGAAATAAGCCAACACATGTGCACATAATCCCGCCATGCCTTGTCTGTCAAAACTACCAGCACAAAAATGGACTCAATCTGCCACTGCACTATAATGAGCAATGTCTTAATGTGGTGTAAAATAAAAAATGGAACTATTCATCAAATGGCCTAGCATCAAAATTACATTAATTCATAGGATGCCATTTTCCAACCAAACGATATGTAATGCAAATGCATAACTTTTAAACTCAAGGCGCAACTACAACTTTCCGAAATCAGATATGGCTTTAGTAAGGATAAATAAAAAATGGTGAAAGCTTATGCTGCTTGCGGACATGGTAGTTACATCGGTGTGATTATCAACCGCGGGAGTCCACAACCACTTTTCGAATAGGGAGCTCCCATCAGCACCACTACTCATGCTTCCCCAGAACTTAGATACTAACAGCGGCGCGGCCCTAGGATTTCAAGGTAGCCTGCAATGACGAACTGCACGGCGCAGGCAGGGGTTAGGGCTCGAAAAATAGGTACACCCATTAGGAAAACTGACCGGCTAAGTATTCAATATCCAAACCCTAGCAGAAACCCCATCAAAACTACCGACGGGTCTCATCATTACTAAACCAGGTGCAGGCGGCATGACGACCGCCGGCACCTTGCCTTCCTTCATTGTGCTCAGGTCGAGACTGAAACGACAAAGACAAAAAATAAACGAGGGCTCTAAAAAGGCAAAGACTCCCCCTCCTCTAACCGCCAAAGCTATCCGGCAGGAATCCCTAACAACACGGGTTCAAACCACCAGGTAAATGATTACGACAACCCTAGCCGTGGGCGAAAAAATCTTCGTGCGAGCGCAACGGGGCTACGGGGACCTAATTCTAGCGATACTCAAACCAATACATAAATCCCTTAGTCGAAACCTTGAAAAATCCGATGTTAGAGTGTAAAGATCCTACCTGGCAATCCAACAAACGAGTGAGCTGATGCCGGTTAGACTTCTCCTCCTGCCACTTGGACGCGGGTACACCAACAGCTAGATCCTCACGTGCTCCTAAAATCGACAGCTCGAAATACCGTGACAGCACTCAAAACAATACCAAAATCCCGTTTGTCGCCCCGTATATATTGAAAACTGCCACACGTGCGAGAAAAAATCTATCGGGCGCGAACTGAAACTGTGTCGGGCGATCAGAACTTTCTTCCCTCCGCAACGGCGGACAACTCCCTATACTTATTCACCCGTGACGGCTAAATATAACGTTTGAATCACTGTCATCGGGCGTCGGGGGACACAAAAGTCCGGACCCCTCCGCAACGTCGGAGCAAGAGATGGTCAATCGTTTCGCTATACCGCCGGGCGACAACAAAATAGCGGAGCGTCATATAAAGTCCCCCTTCCGGAAACAGTCCACAACGTCGGAAGGGGAGATCAACAAACCACCCGAAACATCGGACGAGGACGACTTCCCATTCCTCCGATGAAGAATCAAAACCCGTCCGAAACGGAGGAGAACCAAAACCCGTCCGCCACGTCGGAGAGTGAAAGATCACGCGCTACGGTCGGAGGATTCCAGACCCACCCAAAACGGTCGGGGCAAAAACAAAAGTCCAAGACTTGAAAATGATCCGCAACGGCAGGGGAGGAAGGTTAACGGGACGCCCGCAATGGCAAAAAATAGACAAACTTAACTCCTGATTGATCAAGGCTTTGAAGAGATGGGCCAAGCGACAATGAAATCAACTCAAGAGAAAATATTTAAGGCACGAAATCTTCAGAACATGTGATGAGGAGAAAACCAATCGATGAACAGCAACCAAAAATGCTTCAAAATCCATAAGCCAAAAATCAAGAGGCTGTAATACAGAAAAGAACCAACTAATTCACATTTAAGGAGGGTCCTAAATTTTTTTTGAATTTCGGGAAAATGTTGCAGCTGCAACAGGTAGTTGAAAATGCTAGGCTGCATATGCAATCTTAATTCAAAGTAAGGCCAGGACTCTACATTTACAGTACTCATTTAAACCTGTTAAAGCTTCTGTATGGTTGAGAATCAGTATCATGTCATTTGTGTGAGGATGGCATCAGAAAGCAACCATTTTCAGTCAATTTCCACCATGGATTTTCATTTATAGACTGGATGAGTTTGATTCCAAATGAAGAAACAAAGACCACATTTACCTCCCTGTAGAATTTCATTTCCTGACTGCATTTCCATTCAAAGTAGTCATTTCTTTGGAAATCAGATTGATTCCACGTACCCAAAGCTCTACATTTGCGGCACTTCCAGCTTCAAAATGAACCTCTCTTCCCTTAACAGTGACAATTCTAAATATCGCTGGTTTATCTGCATCACCTTTGTAACGATTTTTGCGGAATGTAACACTTGGTCCCACCCCTGCTTCTTTGCAAATAACATTTCTTCTGCTAGATTTGCCCCATGTTAGCAATCCCGATTTAAGCATTCAAACCATCTTCATACGAGGAGCACCTTTACCTTGCCTAGTGTGCTTGCAGAGTTGTTCACCAGCAAAAACCATATTCCGTGCAAGATGATCCAATAAGACACCTTCAGCAACTCTTGACAGGTTATTTCTCCTAGCAAGTGCCAAAGCCGTCTCACCTCTATGATTTACTAGACAACAATCAGATCCTCTGAGAAGTAGGATTTTACAAGCATCTACATGGCCCTCCCTTGCAGCAAGCATCAAAGGAGTGTAACCATCCTCATCAAGGGCATTGACTGCACAATCTGCTGAAACCACATAGGTAGTGGTATCTTTTCAGGGCTAAAATTGCTGAAAGGTGGTAAGATTTCCTCACAAGGAAGTGGGAATACTCTGAGCCAAAATTTCAATAGAAAATCAAGTTGCACATTATCAAGATAGATGTAAGAAAGCTGTCATGTGGAAATCAGGTGCCCTTTCATACCCTAAACAAGTGCCCTTTCTCATATGAATTGCCATGGAATTGAGGTACTGACCTGATTCCAGCATAACCAGCTCAGCTGGCTTGACTCCTTATCCTTCAGCATCCTTTTACCTGGTGCTAACTATTATTATTTTGTTGGAGGTGTCTTCCTGTCCTTCTACACCTTTCCAATTGTCCGAAGGAATTTTTAATTTCTCTTGTTTCTTCAGGATTAGCCAGACGCAGTTCTAAGGTCATTTTGCATAAGTTCTTTCCAAGTTGATCTGTTCTAACTTCATTTCTGACCAAATCCCCTGTCCTGTAAAAGAAGGTTTCTGCTTGTATCTACATGCAGTATCCTAGAAAATTTTAAAATTTAATTATGCAGTCAATTCAGTTCACAGAAAGTAACTTTTTAGATATGAATCACAATGGAGATAGATACTATTAGCACAGATGATCAAGATTGGTATGTTCTTCATTCTTCAGGTACATGCAAGATACAAATTTCACCATCATTTGGACAAGCAATATAAGATTATGTGATGTACAGGCTATTATCTCTTAGTTTAATACAATTGACATGAACATTCTGATTTGGGGACTGGGAAATAATTTTTCTGGATTAGAAACCAGTTGAATTTGATGAATCATGTCTAAAATCAGTTGCACACTACGATTTGCAGCCTTTATCTTATTCCCAACTTGCAAGGAGTATTCATGAACTTTCTGTAGCAGTTGATCAGGTTAGTGTTTGCAGTTTCCCTTCTCTTTGTGCTTTTGATCTGTAATCCACTCTTGGCCTTTTAGTTTTTATTGGCTGTATTTAACATTCTTGCAATAATTTTACAGAAAAGCTCCCAAAAGCAGCTAGTACATCAAGTATTTCCCAAACTTGCTGTGTATAATTCAGTTGATCCTTCATTGGCTCCATCTCTACTGATGGTATGTAACTATTCACTATTTATCTGTCTGCATATTCCTGAACCTTTGCTTGTAATATGTAAATCCCACAAGCTTAATTGACTTTTTGTTTCCAATTTGTATATGCTATGTGACTTGAAATTGCCTTGCATTTTTTACCATATTTCAAGTGATAATCTTTTTAGCTTTTTAATTAGCAGAGAGGATAATGTAGTGATTTTGAGCTTTCCTTCTAAACAATTTCTAATGTCATATGCATAAAAATGTGATGCCAGATGTTCATTTGGATAGTAAAATTCTTATAATAGACATGTCATTTATATACTTCTGCTCTTGTGATGGGTGTTACATCTGTAAATATGTAGCTTCATCAACAATGTGAAGACAGAAGTGTTTTGCGCTATATATACTACTACTTAGCCAGGATTTTGTCAGATAATGGTTCTCAGGGTTTAAGTGCTGGAGGTGGAATACCCACACCTAATTGGGATGCTGCTGCTGACCTGGATGCTGCAGGAGGGGTGACAAGGGCAGATGTGGTACCGCGTATTATTCAACAGCTGAGTGCAGAAGCATCAAATGCTGATGTGGAAGGTATGCTTGTCCTTTCATGAAGTGGTATAAAGTACATTTCAACTTGGTTTTCTGTGCATTTCATACCTTGAAGATGATTGCAGTTTAGTCAGAGTTGTTGGAAGAATGAAGGAGAACCATGTAGAGTCTAGTCAGTTTCTTTCGTTTTGCTTAGGCTATTTCTCTAGTGAAGGTGTTTGACATAGTAGTTTCTCATTGTCCTCTCTGGTAACTGCTGCCGATGTTTATGCCATATGTCAATACCCAGTGAATAACTTTGGATTATATAAGAAACTTTAACGTTTTCTAGAATCCTTTGAATTCTCTAGAATCTACTACTTTGAGACTGTATTTATAGCCAGATCCCTATGATATGTGGGGTTTTCTTCTTATTCTTTTAGCTTGAGTTTCTCTTTAG
>LPNX010990818.1:0-245487 GCA_001517045.1 Pseudotsuga menziesii | reverse complement strand
TCTCTGGCTACAATCAAGTGTTGGTAGCCGAGGAAGATAGATTGAAGACGACATTCAGAACTAAATGGGGAACGTTCACATATAGGAGAATGCCTTTTGGACGGATTAATGCGGGCGCAACATTTCAGAGAGCTATGGACATAGCTTTTCACGGGCTGATTGGACGAAGTGTGGTGGTCTATCTTGATGATATCACAATATTTTCGAAGAAACGAGGGGAACACACATTCCATCTAAAGCAAATTTTCGAGCGTTGTCGGAAGTATGGCATTTCCCTAAATCCCAAAAAGTGCGTATTCGCTGTCACAGAAGGCAAGTTACTGGGGCATATAGTGTCTAAGGAAGGTATCTCTATACACCCAGAAAGGGTTAAGGCCATTGAACAAATTCCCATGCCTCATAATAAGAAGGGAATGCAGTCCTTCATGGGGACAATCAACTTTGTAAGAAGACTCATGCCTGATTTCGCCCAGACTGTTAAACCATTGCAGCAGATGGTCAAGCAAAATGCACAGTTCAAATGGACTGAGACTGAAAAGAATGCTTTTAGTAAAATCAAGACCGTTGTTGCACATGCACCCTCTCTTAAAAGTCCAGACTTCGACAAGGATTTTATTATGTATACATTCGCGTCCGATGATTCATTAGCAGCTGTACTCACACAAAAGGAAGAGGGAGGTGACGAATTTCCAATCTCTTTTATGAGCACTGGGATACAAGGGGCTGAGTTAAACTACCCAACCATTGACAAACAGGCATATGCAGTATTTAAAGCAGTCAAGCAATTCAGACCTTACATACTTAAAAATCGAACCAAGGTAATTGTCCCTTACCCAGCCGTAAGATCCCTTCTCATTCAAAACAGGGTAATAGCNAAGATCCCTTCTCATTCAAAAGGAATTGGGAGAAAGAAGGGGCAACTGGGTAACAACCCTTCAAGAATACGATTTAGAATTCAAACCAGCCACTATAGTGAAAGGTTAGGGGTTATGCAAGCTGATGACTGGGAGCAAGAATAATGAAGAACAAGCATGGGATAACGAAGCTGAACTGCATGTAACGGATGTTTTTCCTTTATTCATAGCTCCTGAATCTTGGTGTAGAGATCTTGTACATTACCTGCAGTCAGGGGTATTGCTTGAACATTGGAGTTCCAAACAGAGAAGAGCTTTGCGTCTAAAGTAAGCTTCCTACCAAATCGTAGAAGGCATACTATTCAGAAGGAATTATGATGGGGTCCTTCTAAGATGTTTAGGAAAGGCAGACGCTGAGAAAGTAATGTCTGAATTACATGATGGACCAGCCGGTGGACATTATTCAGGAGACACTACAGCCCATAAAATCCTTAGGGCCGGTTACTATTGGCCAACGCTCTTCAGAGATGCCCATGCGCACGTGAGAAAATGTGACACCTGCCAAAGATGCGGTGGAAGACTACCTAGAGCGGCATCACCCCTAAAGCCTGTAATGATCACAGAGCCGTTCGAGCAATGGGGAATAGACGTCATTGGAGAAATAAATCCAAATTCCTCTCTGCTACACAAATATATTCTTACTGCAACTGATTATTTCACTCGATGGGTTGAAGCTATTCCACTACGCAAGATAAATGAAGATGAAGTCATCAATTTTCTACAAGACCATATCATGACCAAGTTTGGGGTTCCAAGTTCTTTAGTTTTTGATAATGCTAAATATTTTTCATCCATTAAGATCACTGCTTTTGCTCATGAGAAAGGGATAAAATTACACTATTCTGCTAACTATTATCCACAAGGGAATGGCCTGGCCGAATCCTCAAATAAAAACCTTATTAGAATCCTGAAGAAGACCGTCATAGAAAACCAGCGAGGTTGGAACTCAGCCTTACCCAATGCCCTGTGGGCTGATAGAGTTACCCCTAAGTCTGCCATGGGAGTGTCACCCTTTACCCTTGTATACGGAAAGGAGGCCATCCTTCCTCCCAACATCCCGCTCCCGTCTTCCATACTAGCTCAAGAGTCTAGGGGGTCGGATGATGAAGTTCTCCAGGTAAGAATATACAATCTTCTGAAAGCAGAAGAGGCCAGATCCAAAGCTAGAGAACATTTCCAACAGCAGCAGGAGGTAGTGAAGAGATGGTTTGATAAGCACAAAGCCGGGAAGAAGGACTTGGAAGTGGGAGACCTTGTCCTAAAGTGGGATCATCCCCATGATGAGAAAGGGAAGCACACTAAGTTCCAACAGTTATGGGTGGGTCCATTTCAAATCACCGCTAAGATTGGCCCTGCTACCTATATGTTACAGGATTTACAGGGATGGGAGGAAAACTTGCCAGTTAATGGGCTGGTTCTCAAACCTTATTTTTCTTAAGCAGTTTTTGAGCTTTCTGACTTGTACATAAATAGGTTGTTTGAGTTATGCTTTCATTTATTTTAAGTGAGTTTTTGTTTTCAATAAAGGTGATTAACTCGTGGTTATTCGGGAAACTTTACATTTCTGGAGATGGTAAACATTTGTTGAATAGTTAGACTGTGGTTTTCCATGTGAATTTCTTCCACCAACTAGTTTCTCGAAATCTTTGTGTTCATTAAGGTCCTGCTTAACCTCCTGTAAGGTCAATTAGATTCAAAAAGTCTAGAATGCTATGCTGAGGCTCCACGCACTTTACACTTAAAATCTAAAGGGCGATGACAGGGGACCCATGGAGAAGAGCCAGATGAACAGGGTGTCAAATCTAAATGATCCCATGCCAGGAAATAAATGCCAGAAGGCAGATCAGAGTCAGAATTTCTATAAAAGCATCAGGCTCCAAAGTTAAATCTAGATCATAAAGTACAAGTCTACCAATGATCCTCTCCGTCCGTGAGCTGAAACCTTAAGCACATCACTCACACAAAAGGGCACTATGGGATAGAGGATCCTGGATGAAAATTCAGTAAGAAAGGCATGCATGAAGACTCTCATTAAAAGAGGACAAAATCTGAAAAGCACAAAAGCTTCTAAGATGGCATGGGAATGAGGAACAAATGAACGTTTCTGTTCATCACCTGCTTCAATCCTGTGGTGTCCAGCTTTATCAGCTACCTGAAGAAAAAATTAATAATGAACTCATATTTTGGCCTCAGCAGAGTTATACGAACTCCAGAATCTTGACTTTCATCGCCCAAAGTGGACTAATATCAATGATCAAGGTACACACTTCTGCTATTGAGAAATCTGTATAGCTGGAAGAGTTCACTGGATATATTTGCTGTAGGATAGTCTGCTTTTCAAGGAAGAAACTACCCAGAGATCTAGGTTCACCAGGAAATCGCCAGTTGTTGCTGCCGCAACCTGTTTCCCCGATTTTAGTTTTTTACTTAAACTCTGGGACCCCTCCTTATCATAATTTGCTTGAATCGACTGTTGAAAGCTTGGCGTCTTGGAGATTATCTTTGCGTTTGAAGTTGATTGCTCGCCTTTTTGATTGCTTCGTCCAACTTAGCTTGAGTCGTGTGGTTTTTTCTGGTACCCTTCGAGTATGAAAATTTTGCATGAACAAGAAAAAGACGGTTGTTGGGCTGCAAGTTAATCCTAGCTCTGTTGTTTGTCTCTTTGGATCGGGCCTATTTCGGAAGTTTGTTAGTCCTAACTTACCCGACGTTGCGGCTCCCAGAGAAAACTGCCCCCCCGTTTGAAGTTTCATCCGACGCCCGATTCATTGTCCCAAATCGCTCTTCCTGAGTTTTTACTCACCCGACGTTGCGGCTGGGTAGATGAAGTCAACCGCCGATGCGAGTTTTATCCAACGTCCGACCAGCCTTCCTTTACCCGAGCTGTCCATCTCCCTCGTCGCCGGTCTCGGACCTGCGTCCCGTCCGCCGTTGCGGGTGGCAGAGTATTCTATCCTCCGATCCACTCCTCTCCGCCGTCTGATTCACATGGTCGCCTGTGTTTTCACTCATCCTCCTCCTGCGCTCCTCCGCCGTTGCGGCTCCTGGAGCCTTCTCCCATCCGGTGCAGAAACCTTGTCTCATCCGATCCAAGTACTGCCCGACCGCCGATTCATTTTATCGTGAAGTTTTCGCCCGGATGAACCAGGCCAACTTTTGTGGATTTTTCACCGTAGTCAAAAGTTTTCGATGCCCAATGTCTCAAGTTAGTGGATAATGCGCTTAAATTGTATGCAGGGAGAATCACATGGATCGCTAGAGCGGCTTACAACGAGGAAAAGGACAGCCCACACGGATGACAGAGGCGCCGATGAGGCGTTTTCAGCAGTTACTGTCAGAAGGTAAAACGCCTATTGAAATGATTGAAGAAAACGCAACGACCAGAGCGAGAACTGAATGGTCAAGGGCACTGAAAGGTCACGCACTAAGGGGAACCGAGAGGACAGGAGTTGCAGTTTAAATAGGGAGGAGGAAGACTGGAAAAGGGCTTTTTCCCTTAGAAAATTTTGTAATGGTTGGCTTGTAAGAGGAACTACTTCGTTTTGCAAAGCGAACTGCAATTTTGCCTGCTGGAAAGAGTAAAGAAGTGAAATGTACCAATGCAATTCAATGAATAATGTTGAAGAGGAACTATTTCGTTTTCAGCTGTATTTCATTTGCTGTAAGGATATTTGATGTTTTGAGCCTAAGTTCTTGTTAACTATTCTTCAGTATTTTCTGGGATACATTGTCACTAAGAGCAATAAATGTTGTTATAGAATGATCGGCTATCTGGTTATTTGAATATTTATAATTTTTTTTTATGTACCGTGAGAAGAGTATCAGCTATCTGTGATTTTTCTCACCGTATGTGATATTGTATTGCTCAGTTAAGATGATAACCTCGCTCCCTAGGGATAGTTTAGGTAGTTAGTTTATTTCTGTTTGTATCTGGTTTAGTTGTTTGTGAGCTTAAGACGAGAGGTAAGAACCTGCGCATCACTTTGTGACCGCTCCTTGCATCTGGATCACCCTGCATTTAGTTAGGTACGTGCATAGCATTCATTTAAGGCAAAATACAAAAACTCGGTGGGCCGGGCCGCAACCGGTAAAGCCTGTGTTTGTTACTTTGACCTACGGTAGCCGGACCGCAAACCGGACGGATTCCCTATACCAAACAATCAGCGGGCTAGTTGGGAACGCTGATTGGGGAGAATCTCTTACTGTTTCCGCCTGCGAATTTCCAGGCCTCAACAGAACCATCAAAATAGCAAACAGTTGCATATTCAAGGCAGCCTCCAATGAGTAAACTCCAGCCAGTCAAAACCCAAAAATATAGCACAACATCAACCTTCATCTTATTTAATCCTTAATACCTGGCATTTTTAAATAGAATCAGTTAGCAAAGTGCGAATAACAATCACATAAAAATACATAGGATGTCTGCAGAATTTCAATTTTGCAGATATCCTTATTAAATAAAGAAAAACACTTTGCGCCAAGAACGAAAATTGAAAAAATACAGGACATTACTAACCTGTAGAAGCCGATTTCAAATCATTTGTATGCCTAACAAATATTCAAACCATAAGACAAAATTGAACTTCATTACAACAAACAAAAATATCAAATTTTAAGGGCTGATTCAACAGAAAGTCGAATCGGCACATTCCTTCTTGCTTCATCTAATTTGGCCTTAAATCTAACAGTCTTGGTATTAACAATCTTAGTTTGTTTGATCAATTTTTGATTTCTTGACAAAATTATTTTAACCTGAGCTTTATATCTAAGCTTCTTCACTCTCAAAAAATTCCATTTTTCAACCCAGGAAGTCAAATCGGCTTTCAAGCTTGTAATTTCTTCCATAGCAAATGCCCTAATAACCTGAGCCTATTTTAAATAAGTTCCCAAAGATGATATGACCTGAGCATAAGAAATTTGATTAGGTTGTCCCTTCGTTCCTACATTCGACCCCCCTCTGTCTTCCTCCTCTGCGCATGGCTTCTGATCAATTTCTTGATCCACATCAAACCCAGGATTTACTTGTTGGACACTGCCAGTGTTAGTTTCAGAGATAGATACATATTTTAGGTCAATAATGGTTGGGTCAATTGGAGCTTGGTTGGGATGAGGCTCTGAAGAATCACTCAATTCAATAACAGGGGCATCCCCTACACTCAAGTCTCTTCTAGCAAAGAACGCGACTGTCATGCTACGAGTGGTTCGGCGAATAGCCTGATTACTCAGTACTTTAATAACTTAGTCTTCGGCCGGTTTTTGACTAATGTTGGTCTGTGAATGAGGAAGACCATCATTTGGGAAAGGTGCTGTAATCACCGGTTTCTCGATCGAGGTCGAGAATCATCAACAGGTGTCTCAGGGTTCACTTCAGACTTGACCTTAAAGTCACTGCTACTTAGGGTTCGACCGGATTCAGATACCTCATTGTCAAGATCATCTTGAGAGCCACATTATTCTAATTCAGGCCCAGCTTCTTCTGTCATGATACATCTTCGCCTAGTTTTGGGCCTCCGTTGGGGCCACTCCTCATTTTCCCCAAACCCATTACGGGTGAGAAATGATTCCCAAGAATCCCCCAATTCTCCCAACCAGTAGGAAACAAGTATTTTAATTAGTCCATGATGAAATAGGCTCTATTCCTTATCCCCCACATTACTCTGAGAGGCACAAGACATCTTATGCAAACTATTTAAGAAATAATACGGCATGTTCACAGGACTCCCTTTGAAAACCATTAAAAGCTGAAGATGATAAAACTGGGTTTGGGAAAGTCGACCTTCACAGGTGACATACCTGATAATAAGTTCAAGCAGAGAGCGCCATTTCTTCTTGAGTAGTCGAGAAGGGAAACCAGACTTATATTTCATTTTTCGGTTAGCTGGAATCAAGAACTCCTTCCAGTCATCATTCTTCACACGTTTTCCCTTATACCAACATTCTCCTACCCATGGTAAACCTATGGCCCATGAAACAAAATCCTCTATCAACTGCAACGTGACATCTCCTACCTGTGCTTTGATACCATCAATGATGCTGCAAATGCCCTGGAAATTGTCAGGTTAAAACCAGAGAATTTCTGCAGAAACCCTAACCATCCTACCCTTGCCATCAATTCACGGCATTCAGGAGCAACGTCTAAATATTCATCACCCATGAGCTTAAATCTCAAAACAGGGGCCATAATAGCTATTACACAAGCTTTCAGGATTTTCAAAACCCGAACTGAGAAACATAGTCAATTTATCTAGAATTCGCACATATCAACCAACACTCCAAACAGCCTTATTTCACCAAAGTACTATGAAATTTCATGCCCAGTCATGGAACGCAAGGTCATCATACCTTCAAATTGACAAGTTAATGAGACTCGCAGAACGCTTACCATGCAATAATGGTCTCTAGAAAAATCAAGCAGGTAACAGCTTATGCATGATATTTGCATGATTGCAAATCAACAGATGGCAAACAATTGGGTTATGCAGATATCAAAACCCTCAATTTCCATAATAACACCAATACTGATTAACACTTTTTCATACCGATGTGATGGCCTAATTAAACTAATAGTTTCAAAGCATAAGCTAATGGTTACAATCACATAATATTTCATCATCAAATATCAACAATACCAAAGACTAATAAGAAAAAATACAGTTGATGAAATTAGAATCATGGTTGATATTATAATGATAAAAGAAAAACAATTAGTAAATGTAGCCAAACCCATACCAAACCTTCAAAAATCATTTTAGCAACTTATGATGGAATTTAATACTGACTATACTTCAAGGTGTCGAAAAAGTTCATAATCCCATAAATCTTATCTCATCTAAAGATACAAAATTCATAAATGAGGACAAGTGTATAACAATGGGGAACTTGTGAAATTAATATGAAATACACTTTTATCCCCATGATTATTATGATGAGATAGATATTTTGGAAGTGAAAGAGCTCGTTAGACCTCGCATATAAATTGAAAAACAAATATCATATCATGTATTAGCTTACTTAGGTTAACAGTAAAAAACCATTGATGTAATGAATTCACTTGACTTTGAATATGCATGAATGATAGATATTGTAAAATTAAGAGTTACTAACTTTCATGATTATGACCTTTACAAATGATCAAGAAGAAATGAGAAACTAAAGCCAAGGAATTCAAACTCGATATAAGCTGATGTTAATCCCCCTAAATCAATCAATCCATCAACTTCTATTGGTAGTACCTTCAGAATCAAAGATTCTGAAGGCACTCCTAAAATATTTATTGATGAGTGTTGATTAAGGTTGTGATATATAATGTCGTTCAAAAAAATTGATGGAATGGAAATTTGAAATTTTGTGTTCAAATTGCTTTGGAGGGTGTTGCTTTCCAACAATAATATGGAACAAGGATATACAATTACACAATATTAACAACGAAGCAATCATACAATTCATGGAGGAGGATAGTATTACTAATCTTGGGGTTCCAATTTCCCTTGTTTTTGAGAATGTCACAGATTTATCATCCCTGAAATTGAATGAGTTTAATTTGGAAAAGGGGGGTTTAATTGCACTATTCCTCTAATTATTATCCACAAGGAATGGGTTAAATGAGTCTGTTGATAAGAATTTGATCTGAATATAAAAGAAAGTTGTATTTGAAAATCAAAATAATTGGCACAACTCTCTCCTAAATGCATTGTGGAATGATTGATTTACTGGGCCAAAGATTGCATTATGTACTTCCCCATTTTCCCTTGTGTACAAGAAAGAATCCATCTTTCCACCCAACACAATTTTTCCTTCCTTACAACTATCCCAAACATCTAGAGGCTCTTACTACCCTATCATAAAAATAGAATTAATACATTGTTGAAGCTTGAAGAATAGAAAGAGAAGGCTAGGAAGAATTTTGCACATCAATAGATAATCAAGTGGTGGTTCGATTCAATCTGATCTAGAAATAAATATTTGGAGATTGGATATTTGGTATTGAAGTGGGATAAACCACATGAAGATAATGTAAAACATATAAATTTTCAACAATTATGGCTTGGTCCTTATTTAATTTCTAAAATGATTGGCCCTGGAACCTATAGACTTCAAAGTTTGGAGGAAGAGATGGATTCTCTCCCTATTAATGGCCAAGTCTTAAAAAAATATTTCACTTAATATTGTGGAGGAATACAACCATCTATATAAATATATGTTTCCATTCTTGAGTTTGTACATATCTTTTTTCAATTTTTCTCTTTTATTTTATTTTAGGTTGTTATCATCCATTTTTTTGTCCTTTTTCAACAATCCTAAGATTGACAATTGGAGTGCAATCAAGAGAGTCCTAACTCCTATATTGTCTAGTTTCATATTCCATATTTATATATAACCCATTAAAATATATGGTCTCTCATTGATGTGTGGGAAACATTAGGCCAACCTCATGACCTACGTTTATTATTTGGTTTTAAAGTTGCAATTGCAAGCACTGTCATTAAAAGGATTTCAACCCATTTGCTGATAATTAAGACAATGTATCCAAGGCATATTTTAAGTAATTAAGAAGTATGTTACGATGATTCTATTCACATTAGATAAATTATGAAGTAAGGAATTGAGATACAATGAAACCTCATATAAGTTTCTCAGTTATTATTTGGAAGGATCCACTCACATTACACACCTAAATAACTATTGTTGGCATTATGCTAGGTATTCCAATCATATGGAAACAAATCAGATTGTGATGTGGTTGTCATTGATGGAAACACATAAGTTCCAAGTATATGATCCAACAAAAAGGAGGACATATAAGCAGAGATTGGAGTGTAATTAGGCTCTCTGCTCATGTGTGCAAGCAAACTAGTTCCCCCTAGGAAGCAAACTATGACTCAGCCTGGATGAATACTTTCAATATTGAAATCAAGAAGCCAAGACATGATTTCCATTCAATTCATTTGACAAAGCTTGGAAGATCCATAGAGTACATTCAATTCACTAAAAAAAGATTGGCCAAACCAAATTAAAGGAGGAAAGATGGATTGACGGTGGCAAAGGATTCACGAAGTGAAACTGTACGAGAGATAAGAGATCCACAAAAGAAAAGTGAATATTCGCAACATTAAGATGAGATCGACATTCGATCACAAATAAAAGGTTAGGAAGGAGCCCAAAAGAAATCAACATCTCTCAAAAGTTGTGGAAATATATTTGCGAAAGGAAATTGCGGAAGCACATTTTGGGAAAAGTTGAAGGCACATCTGCAATCCGCAACCCTACTGCAGAAAGAGACTTACAGAAGCCCAATTTTTGGAAAAGCAGGAAGGTGGATCTGCAATCCGTAATCCAATTGTGGAAAGGACCATTGCGGTCGCATGATTGAGGAATTCATTTTTTGTGAAAATTGGGAATTGCATACCCGTAACCCGCAATCCGCAATTGTGGAAAGGTTGTTGTGGAAACTAAGTTATGGAAACTCAATTGCGGAAATATTGAGTTGTGCAAAGACTAAGGTTGTAGAAGAAAGCTTGCGAAAAGATGTATTGAGGAAAGGAGATTGCAGAAAGGTTGTTGGAGAAACTTAGTTGTAGAAACTCAATTGCGAAAAAGATTGAGTTGCAGAAAGACTAAGGTTGCAGATGAAAGCTTACGGAAATTTGTATTGTGGAAAGATAGCTTGCGTGACAGAAGTTGCAGAATCGAGATTACAGAAGTTACAGAAGAAATATTTGGTCACATTGATAAATTGGGATCGAGCAGTTATGATTTCAAGAACTTGGTGGAAGATGGTTAAAGAAGTTTAGAATGCTTATATCAATTGGGTTCCTTGCCTGCGATGAGTCATTGAATGGTTTTTGATCAATTATGAAATTGAAATTCAGGCATATAAATAGGTGAAGGGAATGAATATTGGAAAGCATAAAATGATAGGTGAGAGAAATGGGACCAATGCTGAAATGGGGAGAATACGAAGAACCCGGGGCAGTCACAGGAGCTAAGTTTGAATGAGTAGAAGCATAAGTAAATCATAGAATGTAACATAGTTGGTAAGCATAGCTATATCTAGTTTTCAAGATATTGTAAGGAAAAAAATTTAAATCTAGGAATAAGGGTAGTAGGGTGGTGCTAGGGAATACTTGTAGTCTTCTGTGTGCAAGTTGGAGCTTGTACAAGTCTAGTGGGTGCTAGAAAACCAGGAGAGTTGGTGCTCTCCACAAGTTGCTGCTTGTAAAACAAAGGTTGTAGCCTCACTTGAGTTGGTGCTCAAATAAAGTTAATTTATAATAAATTATTTTTCTCTTATGAGTTTCCATGTGAATATCTGTCTCTGTCCCCACCATATGTGTGATTGATAACAATTACTTATGTTTTATATTTGTTGCATTATCATGGCTATAAATATGTGAACAGTAATAAAGTTTTAGAAGGTCGAAAATTATTTAAGCTTAGGAATAACCGATTCAACCCCCCCTTCTCAGTTATTCGAATAATCTCAACAATTGGTATTAGAGTGGGTTTGTTTTATTTAAAGGTAGATATGTAAGCTTAAACATGAAAAGTCATGAAGATACTTTAACCAATAAGGTTCCTTTGTTTGATGGAACAAATTTTTCCTTCTGGAATTTTAGAATGAGAACATATCTAATGTCCTTAGGCATTGATGTTTGGGATGCAGTAGACACTGGCTATGTAAATCGGGGTAATTTTTAGGGGTGAAATTTCACCAATTGGCTATTTTTTGGGTTTTTTTCAAAAAATAAATTCGCTATTTGGTCATTTTTAGTGTTTAATATCGCCTATATTTACATAAAATATGTTTTTTTACCATAATATTCGCCAAAATTTACACATTTTAGTGTTAATTTTATGTTTCATATTTAATATTCGCCTACCTATCTATAAACATGTTTTTTTCAATCCAAAACAATCGCCTAGAATACTATACTTCAGTATAATATTAGAATCCTTAAAAAATACCCTGATGTAAATCCATTTGTTCTATCCTCCAATGATGATAAGTTGGAATTTAGTTTTAATGCAAAGACAGTGAATTCTATCCTGAGTGTTCTTGCAGAAGCTGAGTTTGTTAAGGTGATGCATCTTAAATCTTCAAAAGAGATGTGGGACAAACTTATAAGCAGTTATGAAGGAAATGAGAAAGTAAAAGATGCCAAATTGCAGACATATAGATTGAAATTTGAATAGTTAAATATGAGTGACGATAAGGCTGTTAGTAAATATTTCTTAAGAGTAGAAGAGGCCGTGAATGCTATGAAAGGTCTTGGTAAAAATATTGAGAAAACACCCTTAGTTCAAAAATTTTTGAGATCTTTTCCTAATAGATTTAATCCCAAAGTTTCTGCAATAGAAGAATTAAATGATCTTAAATTTTTTTCTATTGACCAACTGTTGGAAAGTGGTTTGGATACATTAGTTGTACAACATACTGGATGTTGTGCAAGCTCGAAGACACCGTGCAAGTGAAATATAGTGCACAAGGAGGAAAACTGAATATTTTATATATTTTGTGTTAGCTTTTGTAGTTTGGACCATATTTTGTGGATATTGGTCATTATTTTGTAGAATCAGTTAAGAGTTAGTTAGGAAGTTGTCTAAGTGGACCTTGAATGTAAAGGCACAAGCCTATAAGTAGATGTTGGATCGCAAGTGTTGATCATCTTTGATCATCCTTTAGAAAGTGAAGAATATCTTTGAGTATCTGAACTGAGATTCGTTGATCCGTGAACTGTGATTTTGGGAGGAAGTAATTTGACAAGAAGAGAGTTGATCTGAATCTCTGTGTTCTTTTCTATTTTTCTATTTTACTATTTTCTACGACTCAATGATGAATGGTATGTGAATCAGTGACATGGATCTATGATGTGATGTTTCCTTGTGTTAAATGATGTTATATTGTTGGATATGTTTGCGCATCAGTATGATTACTGTAGTTATGATTGAATGTTGCGTTTTGTTGAAGAATGATAATGAATGGTTACATGAATCCATGAGTTGAATGATTTGGTAATATTGCGCTAAGATGATAAGTTGATGTCACATTTTCCTCTCTTGTTCTGTGAAAACTTGATTCCGTCAGCTCTCCCTCAAACATCTCAGGTGAGACTTCATCCGCTTTGCAGGTGTTGCAAGATAGGGTAAAGCCTGTCTGGACTGGTGCTCAGGGAGATCGCGATGGTTTGGCCATCGACAGTGAGAACCCCTATCAACTAGTTTTGTTGGATGGGTTTGTGTCAACAAATGGTTCCTTTTCCAGGATCTTGTTGTGACTGAGGGAAGGACATGTGGGATCCTATGCAACTATAAATTCAAGACTGGTTCGACCAGAAGCTGTGAGAATTTGCTGAGGCAGAAAATTAGAAACCTGGACTGATGATGAATAAGTGGTTGGAAAGATACATACACAATGGTCCACACGAGTATTTTTTCTCTGAATTCCAGATCATCTTGTACGAATGGTTGGCATGATTCACCCCTTGTAAGACAAATTTTCAAGTAGGTAAGCCAACAACCTAGACCCCTGAGTTGATCTAGGAGTTGTAGGAAACCGAAAACAGAGCATTGCGGTCTGTTGAAGTCTATTTCAACAGTATCTTGGAAGGCTATATCACCGAGTTTGCTGTTGATATTACTAAGTCCTACAGTGAAGCAGAAAGGGAATTATTCAACAAACCATGAGGTAGGTTCTTATTGTCTTTGCAATTATAAATTAAGATGCTTGTATGTGAAAAATGCATACTAAAGATGCACCTCAAGTAGTAGAACACTGGTGTGTGGAGGCTATGGGTACCATGAAGAAAGGGGGGAGATGAGTGGAAGGATAAGGGGTAGATTGGTGCAAGTTTTGATGAGACTGTGAGGGAATCCGAGGAAGAAAGTCATCTTACAAGGGGAGGAAAAGGCTTCAACAAGAGAAGAGGCAGAGGATAGGGGAAGGTCCTGTTGCGATCGAAATGCAAGACTGTAAAGGAAGAACACACAGGAAAAAGCAACCCTACAACGACGAAGAGGACGACAAGGCTACACCTATAATAGAGGTAATATCAACCCCCAGCAGCAACGTTCCCACACCTTAGAGCACTATGCCGCATTCAAGAAGAAACACAAGTTCCAAATCAACTTGTCCAACGTGCTAGTAACATTCTAGTAGTAGATCAGAATCGGTAGGAAGAAGGACCGGGATGGTGGGCAATGAAGCGAAGTTACCTTTGTTCCATGGGAATGGGACCGAGGTGTTGGGCACCCTATATGCAATTTAATTAAAGCCAACATACAGAGTGTTCAATATAAATTGTCAACCCAGGGAAGTCTTTTATTTCAATGATAATGTGCACTGTATATGCTTAAACACAAAGTAGCTGATACTATAAATGAATTATCCTACCTTCCTATTCATCCCAACTCTTCCCATGATTAACTTAATCTAATTTACCTTCTTAAGAATGCAAAACCACAAATACCTTCTCACAATCCTAATCTAGAAATAAGAGATTCAGAAAATAAACATCTAGATTTATTTTTGCATAACGTTAAATCCTAAATTACGAGGCCATCTGAAGATCCATTATAACTATCTCAATCCAACTTGATCTAGAATTCAAAAATGCAGAAATTGAACTTCAACAATTATAACTACAAATGGAATTAATTAGCAAAACTCAAGAAAGACATCAATTGAAAAATACTAGGGATGAGCTCGGCTGTTATAGCTATCACACAATTGCATAAAGAAAATTAGTCTACATAGTCTACTATCACACCACTCTGCTGCAGCTCACAGGGAATGCAATTACTGATTGATTGAAGGAACACACAATAAATCATTACTGTTGCAACTGTTATAAAAGAATGAATCTACTGTAACATCCAAACCACATGATAGAGGAATAAATACCTAATTAACTCAAAAATATATGTAGGAAGGCGGGCTCATCCTTCGAACAGAGACGCCAGAAATTAACACAAGTTAAACACCGAGATCAGAAGAATACTACTCCTTGTATTAAATGATGAAATAAAGATACAGTCTCTGTTACAACTTATACAATAATATCAATTTAATTTCCAACCCTTGGCTCAGGATAGTTTCCAATATTTGTACATTCACAATTGTAACTTCTACCCACTGATATCAGGTAGCCATGAAGATCTCTGATATTCAGGTTGCCCCATTTATGATACCCTGTTACAACTGTGGGAAAGATAGAAGCAGAAAATATAGGAAGGCTGTTACTTGTGCCAACAATGATATAACAATATCAATCTAGAAGATGCTCCGTCAGTTACAGCTACCCTCGAGCAGCGGCATGTTGTTGCATCCAAGTCTGTTGCATCCAAGCCTGTTGTAGCCACTCATGTACAGCTTGCATGGAATAGTAACCTTTGACTGCATCCTTTGTACAAAGATGTAATAGGTGGCGATCAACTCAAGAATGAACGTCCATCTCTCTCTTGAATCATTCATCCTGCTACACTTGTATCCTTTACATCTCGAATTATCTTTATAAAAACACCATATGTTAGGATAATCCAAGATATAGAGCCCTGATTACAAAAATCATAAGTATTAATAGGATAAGACAATAATTAACCATACCTGTATGGATTGAGGGATCAAGTGAAGGAAAAAATTTGTTTGGTGCATATAATGGAGTAAGGTAAGGAAAAAAGGGGTAGGTAAATGTGGTAAAAAAGGGGTCATTTATGGGCCCAAAATCCCCCCCCAAACTGTCTTGTTGCATGTCCCTATGCAATAAACTCCATTAGTCTGAATTTGAATTTGGCATTGTGCTTCATTCATGGAGAGAGGAAAAGTTATATGAGAGTTCAGGTGATCCCTGTTTTTCCTAAAATCCATTATAGACAACCCAATATCTCCAACACTTCTTCTCTTTTGCCTTTATCAATGAGAAGTCTTCCTTGTATGGTTTTGTTGGCCACCAGATGAGAGGGAATTTGAATTTGAGTCCCATCCAATTAACTCCACATTCCTTCATGCATCCCACATATCCATCAACCCTAGAAAGTGCATGTTTAAAATTCCTGTAACAGTAGGGATCTCTATTCCTCAAGGTTGAAGAGGCAGCCTGCCATCTATGCTAGCTACCTTCCAAAGCCAATTGTTGATGCTTCGAAATTCGACTGACACAGGTATAGATAAATTTTTTCTTGAAGTTCCATCATCTGCTAAGTTTTTATGGGACATGTGAGCCTACACTGCTGATGAGCAATGGGAAGACGAGGGGTTTGAGGTTCACTTCGAACCCAAAGGTTAGAGTGGGACTCATTATGGGGAAAATTTTGGAAGGATCTTTCCCACTGAACATGATTGCTAACAAAGGAGTCAAAATCCCTTAGCTGAACATCACCTAAGAAAGGGGTAGGATTCTAATGGTAGTCCAAGGGACAAGCCAGCTCATGTAAATAAATCTCACAAAGCAATTTCTACTCAACAAAATCATTTTCCAGAAATGTTTCCAGAAATTTAGGCGAGGTTGCTATCTCATAAGGTCTCCCTTCTTTTATAGCCTCAAGTTTAAACCAAATGAACTGTTCAAATAAAACACAAGGTAAGAGGAAGATGGTGCTCTGGTGCCTAACAGTTCACAGGAGAGAGTGTACAGTTGGTATTTTTCCACCTGCATGGATTTTAACTTTTTCAACTCCTTCAGCTCTTTCTATATCTCTTCCCAATGAAATTTCTGGAACATTAGTTCTTCTGCCCATCTGTCCTTCAATTCCCTGATGGTATTTCTATGTTCAATAATGGGAACCATTCCTTATTGATACCTCTCCACTTGACTCTTCCACTTCCTCACTTCTATTCTTAGGAGTGAGATCTCTCGGGTTAGCCTTTCGATCCCTTCATCTTCAACATGATCTTCATTATCAAAATCCAATTTGACAAAATTTTGTGAAAGTTGAGTCCATACCTTGCCACCTGATGCTTTAGCCTGAACATTCTGCACTGCCTATATGGGTACTCCTGCAATAACTTCTAGGGATGTTGGTTCTTGTGTAAAAACATCCCCTCTTTGGAGTTCTCCTACAACAACCTCAACTTGTATAGGTGCCTCTGAAACAACTTCTGGGGATGCTGGTTCTTGTGTAACAACACCCTCTTCTTGGAATTCTCCTCTAGCAACTTCAACTGGTATAGGTGCCTCTGAAACAACTTCTGGGGATGCTGGTTCTTATGTAACAACATCCTCTCCTTGGAGTTCTCCTTCAACAACCTCAACTTGTATAGGTGTCTCTGAAATAACTTATGGGGATGTTGGTTCTTGTGTAACAACACCCTCTTCTTGGAATTCTCCTCCAACAACTTCAACTGGTATAGGTTCCTCTGAAACAACTTCTGGGGATGCTGGTTCTTATGTAACAACATCCTCTCCTTTGAGTTCTCCTACAACAACCTCAGCAGCCAATTGTGAAGGTGTTGGTTCTTGTGTGACAACCTCTTCCTGAATTTCAATCTCCACATCTGCTTGATTATCAGCTGCAACTTTGACAGGGAGATACAAGGATACTGGTTCTTGTGTATCAGAGCTCTGCCCTTCTATTTATTCATGCTGCTGGGGTTGTTATTGAGTTACTTCCATGTCCTCTACAATATGAAGCTATTCTTCAAGAATTTCAGTGTTCCCTGAAGACTGTGATTGCATTTGTTCATCCTCTCCTAGATCCAGATTACGAATTATGTCCACCTCAGGATTGATTTCTTCTTGCTGCATGAGAATCTCAACAGAAATTTCTGGGGATGTTGGTTCTTGTGTGACAACATCCTGGTCAAATTCATCATTATCCTGCTACTGAGGTTCCATCTCTATTAATTCTGTGCCCCGAGACATTTCAGGAGTCACAACATAGACTTCTTCATTAAAATCAGGAATATTTTCAGTATCTGGTTCATTTGCCCCAATTTGGGTGGAAACTTCAACAAGAATGTTCTAGGATGTTGGTTCTTATGTATCACCACCCTGTCTATCTACTACTTCCATTTGCTGAGGTTGCTCTTAGGGAGCTTCACTGTCCTTCCAATCAGTTTGTCTCAGGATAACTTCTGTTTCTTTCGTAGGTTGTGACTGTAATTGTTCATTTTCCCCCGTTTCCGTACCAGGGATCATTTCTATTTCCATTTCTTCTGCATCCCTCACTTCCACCTTAGGTGCTTCTTGTCCTTGTTCATCCACAGCTGCTGATACAGGTTGTTTTGTCACAAAGGAACGAACTTTGTAGCCTGACTGGTTAAATATTTCCCCACACACAGGGAAAACCACTCTCTCTTCCTCCTCACCATCCTCAGCAGGAGGTGATCCTTCTGATCAATCTGCAGCTTCAACCAGTGTGTGCAACTTCCTTTCTACCTGCTTCCTGCATGCCTCCTTCCAGTTTTCTAGTTCTCTTCAAAGCGTTTGTACTTCTTCCTTCAGTAGACCATTTTTGTGCAAAATTTTGAGGTTCCTCTGCAACCGGTTCCTGTGGGGAATCGTTTTATTTGGGTCTCAAAATGGGGAATTCAATATGTGCTTCTAGGTTTTCCCATCTTGCCCGTGTTGTTTCAGCTACTGCAACCGACCTGGTTCTTTTTCTTCTTATCAGCAGTGGTGCCTGCACCTCCTCTTTTGATCTTCTTCTTTTCTTTCGTGGTGCAGGAATATCCATATTTGCAGCTGATGTGGAAGGGATGTCTCCTATCTTAGCATCCTCCTTTTCTTATTCAATCAGAGTTCCCCCCCATTTAGGGGAATATTCAATGGTCAATACCTTTGCATTTTCTTCGGTTTTGCTTGGTCATCTCACTGATCATCCGATCTAGTCTCATCTCCCCCTCCAACTAAATTGGAGGGAATCCGGTCCTCCTATTGCTCCTCATCTCCCCCCAACTGTACATTTTCATGCTTCTCTTGGATTTGAACAACCCCCAAGAGTACAGGTACTTCCACTTCTTCTATTGGAATGCCAGTCAAAAGGGCAGGTTCCTGGTTTATTTGAGTTTGACCTGTGAATTGCTTCCAAGTTTGGTTCCTTTGAGCTAAGGCCCTTAAGATTATTAATTTGATTAGGCCGTGATGGGTAAGGGAGGAGTTTGGATGCCTGGTTGTTCCGACAAACCCCGCCATATGGTGTAGGTCTTTAAATAGATAAAATGGAATATTCAGTAAGGCCCTATGGCGTAGATGAGACAGTAGAGGAAATTTAGAATAATAAACAGTCTGATAACTACCTTCACAGGTGATATAATTTTTTAGGAAGACTGCTACTTCATCCCATGGCCAAGGCAGTGATTGTAACACTATCCCTCACCTTGAATGAAAAATTTGTTCCCCCTCGATCAGAAAATCCTGTATTGCGGCAACATTGGGAGTTCTTCGGCCGAACTAGGCTCTTCTTACCTAAGGAAGACTGGTTACTTCAGCCACTATCACTTTAGAGACTTCTATATGTAACCCCCTAACCTCTGAGTGTATTTCTGTAAGATTTAAAGTGAATTGTAGAGCTGTCTCTCGATGGAACCCATTCAGGCATTGGAAAAATTCAGTCCAGCCCGCAGCTTTAAAAATAGCGAAAACTTCAGCATTTCTTCTCAGTTCTTGCATATTTGGAGGTTCATGCCGAGCTGGGATACCCATGTTTGTTTTCCTTCTGAATTCTTTAGCAACCCAACAAATTGCAGGTCCCGACAATGGAGGTTAAAGCACAGAGTATGTGTGAACAACTGAGAGTGTAGTTGGGTAAATTCAAAAAGTTAAGAGCATGGAATTCTTGGTAAAATTAATCCCAAATTAGGAAAGGGTGGTGGTTACAGGATAGGATTAAATGGCCATTAATTCGTATGAGTGGACAGTTAATGGTATGCAAGTGTAATAATGGGTGTAGAAAGGAAGGTATGATTAATCCTGTCAAATCTAGTTACGCTTAATCAAGTAGATAATTAGAACCATACCTTCGTAACTATGCTATGAACTATGACCTTTGAGGGTAATAAAGCGCATGAAGTGCATCCATTTAAATTGAAACATTATTGCAAGCGTGCTGTCATGATCTTTTATCCTGGTGGACCAAAACCATCTTGTCAATCCCGCTGGAAACATAATATAAGCTGTGAAGTAAGTCGGAATTACCGGCAGCGGGAATTCTGGCTAGTTCTGGAGGAGTCGCAAAGACAAAATTGTAAAAAGTTCTGCTAATATTGGGGGATTCGCAGCCGTGAGCCATAGAAAAATTAGCCAATTTGGTGGAGTCGCAGCCGTTGGAAAAGGTAAAAATGGACAAAATTCAAACGGAGTCACAGCCGTTGGAAAAGGTGAAAATGGGCAAAATATAAATAGAGTCGTAGTTGCAGGGGACGAAAAAATGGCCGATATTTTATGGAGTTGCAGCTACGCGGAACGAGAAAAATGTGTTATTTTATGGTGTTGCAGCTGCAGATAAATGGAAAAATAAGTAAGGTTTTACGGTGTTGCAGCTGCGAATAAACAGAAAAATTGGCAATTTTTATAGGAATCACAGCTGATACTGACTGTTCATTGTTTATTTTTCTTCAAGGAGTTTCCTTCTAAAGCAGGAAGTTACAAAAGGCCTCCAACAGTCGTTAGGCCCAATCATGAACATTGCTCCTCAGGTACATCCCTGCACATATTCTTAAAAAAAAACCGGATCAAGCGCAAAGGAAAAATAAAAAAAAATAAAAACATCTATTTATTTATGTACAAAAATTTGTGTAGGAATCACAGCGATTGTCTAAAGATTGACAGGGGTAGAGAAAGATTCCTGCCATTGTTGTAACTCGTATTCCGGATCAGCTGCAATCTGTGAAGTGAATGCATCATTCGAAATGGGCTTATGGTGCAGTCGTAGCCTGTGACCATTAGGAAATAATGGTGCATGATTCTCATCAATCGTAACTAGGCGGACTTGTTGTAGGTACAACAGATCCCATGTTATTTTGACACGGGAGCCCAATTACACATGCAGAGATAAATTGGTAAGACTCTTCGTAATTTATTGGGATTTCATTAAGATTTTTATTTTGACTCTTGGGATTCCTTAACTTAACCAAATTTCCAAAAAAAATCCATGTTTGATTTCTTTGTTTTAAATGCATTAAGATTGTTTTTTGGTTTGGGATTGTCTTAACATTCCACACTCCGCATCCCACAACCCACAAGTTGCGACATGTGGTGAACATTTTAATTGATATTTCATTTTTTCTTCCCGCATCCCGCAAATGCGGGATGCGGGGGGAGTTTTCATGTGTGTTTATTTTAATCAACCCGCATCCCGCATCCCACAAGTTGTGGAATGCAGGTTGCAGGGTTATCATTTGTTTACATTTTGGTTTGTGTGTTTTTGCATCCCGCATCTTGCATCCCGCAAAAATGCAGAATGCGGAGTGCGGAGTTGATTGAATAATTTTTTGTTGTTTTGTGATTTCGCACTCCGCATCCTGCAAGTTGTGGGATGTAGGTTGTAGAATGATTAAGAATTTCATGATTTTGTTTTTGATCCCACATCTCACAGGAACTGATCCTCACCGTTCTTTTTACCCTCATCTGACGGTCTGTGTTATTTCCCGGGAATTATAAATATGATAGTTTTGTTTACGATTTTCACTGTTTTTACTGCTGTAATTTGTTCTGCTGTGTGATTTTACCTCCATATTTTACCACACGATTTCGATTATGTTTACTACAGTTTCAGGTTGGTTACCAAGTCACTTTCTCGCAATTTGAATTGTTTACTGTGCTTCTTGTATAATTCAGTTTTAATTTATGGTACAAGTACATGGCAACATCCAAAACACCCATATTTACCAGGTGTAAAGATATTCAGAAGGACATGTTCACCAAAGACTCGAATTTTGGTGTCTTTTCTGATACTAGTAGCCGAGTGTCTGAAACTTATCAATTGGACTGGTCTTGAGTTTACTCAATCTTTGATAACAATGACCTCTCAGACTTCTAGAGTGACCAACTTGTTTATGAGAGAATTAGGGATTCTGGCCTACATATGATTGTTGTAAGACCATCCATCCTACCCTATAATGATGTTGTTAGATGGATAGTATACCACGCCAATGTGAAAGATCATTCGTTTAATACCAGTACCGGGTCTCCACTAGCCAATTTTTGCTCTGAAACCTTTGTGAGGATTTATGCCCTTAAACCTTTTATACAGCTCCTTGATGCAGAATTTGTTAAAGCTACCAAATCCAGATTCAATTTTGACCAAATGCTTAAATCCTAGATGACTAAACCATGCAAGGTTTCCAAGAGGAAATACCAACTGTACCCCGTTGAATGGTTTAAAGAGCCTTACTCCCCGCTTGCAGCGATGTTGTGCAGGATTTATGGCCTTCCCAATTGTTCTTTCTTTAAAGAGGAATGGGATCCTATCACTCATCATATTATAAATACGGGTGAATCTTTCCCCTGGGCCTCAATCCTATCACTTGAACTCAAAAACGCCATACAAGAGTTCTAGAAAACCACTGCTAAGAAAAAGCTCAATTTTTATCTCAGTGCTTTTATTGTGGACATCTTCTGTTCTAAATTCCATTACCCTAATATGGGATGGAGGTTGGTATTACCAGCTCCCCCTGTGCATATTTATTTTTCTGAGCTCTGGGATAGCAACTATGTGGCCAGGTTTTATGATATATGTGAAAGTTTCCTTGACCGTGTGTATTTCTTGATTTTCAACAAAGAAGCTCCTGCCTTCTCACCTGAAGCAAAATCCCTCATAGCCACTATGGGATACTGGTATGTTGGTGAATCATTCACCTATATCAGGGTTTAAGGTAGCAATGCTTCCCATATGTTACCCAAGGTCGTACCAGACAGGTTGGTCCTTGAGGAGATTTCTTTTCCAACAATTACAAAGGGGATTTACAAGAAATGTGCCACACCTAAAAGGAAAGTTTGGCCTAGGTTTCCTATTACCCTTGGATCCTTGAGCGTACCCACTTCTACTTTGGCATCAGAGTTGAGTGACCACATAGTGTCACTTAAACTTGGTTTTGCAAGAAAAAGGAAGCATGATCCCAAAGGGATTGTTGATTTACACCTAAAGCAAAACCATTTTAAAACAGGTTATGTTCATGAATAAAATCCGGATGATTTCATTTATTAGGGAGTAGATACATCTTCTAAAGTCTTGTCTAGGGATAAGAGCAAAGAAGAGCAAATCCATATCCTGCATTGCCAAAAGGAGATCAGGGACAGAGTAAAACATTATAGATTTATGGAGTTAGACATCCTGGAAAGGGTGACAAAAGATAGGGAAGAAAGAGAAACTCAAGCTGCAACAAAGGAGACATTGGCATCCAAAACTGCATCTGTGGAAACCAGTTCAGACTTGGATAAAGGAAATGCTCCCATGGAGAAATTCCCTAGATATCTGTGGGATAGCAGGTTAAGGACTATTTGCAGAATTCAGAGCAAATAAAGCAGAAGCTGAACATGATGACTTCGACACTAGATACTCAAGAAGTTGCAACCTCTTAGTTAGCTGAAATTGCCCAGGTAACCCTTGTGGTTGAAAAGACTCAACTTGAACAAACTCAGGTTGAGGAAAAACCTTTAATGAAGATGAAGACCTACATTCCCATTCCTACTATTGACCTGACTCATTTAGAGGAAGAGGAGGAAAAAATTTCTCCTATGCCTATTACCGTTGAGACTGGTAATGATTTCTAAAATTTCACGAATGGTAGCAATGATAAAATTTCATCACCTCCTCCTCAATCTCAACTTTCTTGTCAGTCTATCCCATATTCTTCGGCAATACTTATTTCATCAATAATGGCTTTATCATCATTGTCTGATGTCTCTGTTGTGACACCTTTTATGTCTGAGCTCTATCAAAATGCCACTATATTACCCGAATCAATCACACCTATTCCTATGGATATTCCTATTCCTTCATCTGTTGTTCCTCCAGTTTTCAAAACACCATTGCATATCCCTTCATTCAGCTCAGTGTCATCCCTTGTGTCTAAGAAAATTACAATAGTTTCACCATCGTCATTACTCAAAGCCACTATTGTGCATATTTCTTCTGTGGAAGCTTCTATTCATGACATTTTTTCAGCCCCTAAAGTAACTCTTGCTCAGAATGTTACTCCCTCCCATGATACCTCTCATATCACTATGGCTATGCCCTCTAAAACCAAAACTCAAACTTCATCTTTGATATCCACAGGCATTATCATGCCCCCCATTGATGAGGTCAGGGATGAGTTTAATGAAGACTTTGTGATATCTCTGGGAGAATATCAGAACAGTAAAGCTGATAGATCAGTGGTAAAACGGGGCAAGAAGAGGGGTAGATATCAGAATGATATGGAAATGTCTATGGTAAATGAAGTTGTATGGACATAGCAATCAAGTGACCCACAAACCTATGCTACAGATGCAACATATGTTATAGGATCCTTCATAGGTGCTAATCTGGATGCTGTCAACAATTTAAATAGAAAGTTTGATAAACAAAAGGAAGAAATTGTCAGTTTGAAAGAAGCACTAGAGCAGCTCAAGAAACAACATGAGGCCAAGCAGGATGAATTTTAAGTGAAGAATGTTACTCTCAATAAAGAGCTGCAAAAAGAAAAGAATGATAATGCCACTTTGGTTCAAAAGGTTGCATTATTAGAAAGGCAGTATGAATATGCAACTACAAGTGCAGCTTCATCTTCATTTTCCGAATTTTCCCAAGAAGAGTTTAAAGAGCTTGCCATCCGAACAAATAGGGAACACTATGATTTGGCATGTGAGTTACTTAAAACTTTAGATGATATATTTGAGACTCACATGGTGTTTGACAAGATGTATATTGTTCTGGAAGACCTAATTGAGAAAAGACAGCAGGCCTCAAAAGCTTATGATGCAGTCACATACTGGCAGAGGTACATGAAGGATAAGCCTAATAATATCACTCTTCTCACTACTTTTTAGTTTAAAAGAGCCAGAACTATTTTGAGAGCTTGGGAAGACTTAAATGAAACAGTGGTTGAAGCCATAAAGAAAGCTCAAGCTATCTGCGGCAGAAGATTATATGCAGTTGACAATATCATGATGGAATTATCCTTTCCTACCATGGCGGTTATTGAAAAGGCATGTCCACCTAGACTGATGATCGAGAAAGTAGAGAAACAAAGGGATGACTAGGAGGAGAAGATCAAGAAACTTGACCACATCAGCATACAGGATGTAGAGCAATTAATCAAATAGTCATTTGCAGAAAAAGGAAAGATCCATGTCTACATCTGAGTTTGGCATAAGTTGGCTAAGAATGAGGTCGAAGATTATAAGTGTAATGATCAACTTGGCATTGAATCTACCACTTATCTTGATATCGAGGAGCTACTACATATTTGGAGGGTGTGGAAAGATTTCTTGGGATATTAGCCTTGTTTAGTTTTTGATCCCCTTTAGGGGGAATTCTATTGTTTGTAATAATTATTTAAGTGAATGATCTCTAATATATCAAGGACTTTTGACTTTTGGAAATAGGGAGACTGATACAAGGGATCGAACAACACTTCAGTTTTTGCCAAGGTTTTTTAGTGTAATTTTTTATAGAGAATTCTGAATAAATACAGTGTTGCAATTCTTATCTCTTGTACTTGATCTATCAAATTTCTCTGACAAGTTTTAGTTTTCTTGTTCCAAATGATCAGATAGTACTATGATTCATTTGTAATTGATTAATGTGTTTATTTAACTTTGATTTATCTTTGTTATTTATTAATGCATCTATAAACCATCATGAAATTTCTTTTATGAACTGTCTATCTCTTGCCTGCAAATGGTTCAGCAGTAAAATTTTTATAGCTTATAAGTTGGTTTTTAAACTAACTTGAGCACCTGCGGGTTATCTTGAATGGTTTAGTTCTGATTTATTGTTATTTAATTTTTATTAAACAATTGTAATCTCAGTAAGTACAGTTTCATCTTATTCACATTTTTGTCAATATGATGAATTGCTTGTTCTTCACACAGCTCAAGACAACCTGTCATACATTCAACACCTCTTCAAAGTAGTTGAGATTTAGATTAGGTTCTTCTTCCCAGTTAGGTTTTAGTTTTCCTTTTCTTTTCTTAACTCTTTGTTTTACATTCTGGAAAACAGATCCCATTGTGGATCAAATCCATCCATAAGCCAGCGGAGGCTACAAAAGTATCCATGGGGGATTACCATACCAAACAGTTCGAGGATGGAACAATACCTGCGTGGGATTGTTTGAAGCCTTTGGCTAGGTTTTCTCCATGTATTGTAAGCATTAAACACCCTTATCAACCACATACTCAGTTGGGGCTTCAACAGGACCATACCATTGTCAAATACTCTGTCTACCAGGTATGGGCCCAACCATCTTGTACGTATCTTACCTTTGAAGTCCCTTTTGAATCTTGAATCGTATAAGAATGCCCAGTCTTCTTCACAGAAGACTTTCTTTTTTATGAATCAATCGTGCCAATTGGATCTCTGTTGCTGAATTAATACTATCTGATCCACAATAGCTAAACGTTTCTCATCAAGTTCATTCAATTGATTCAATCTACTCCTATGGGATTTAGTCACATCTAAGTTTACCTCCGTAGCTGTCTTCAAGGTCTTGATTTTGAACTCAATGGGGAAGACAACGCTTTTTCCATACACCAAGTCATAAGGAGAGAAAACTGTAGTATTGCGCTAAGTAGTACGATATTCCCACAATGCTTCCGGAAGTCTATTAGCCTAGTCTCTACAATGGTTCTTGACTGTTTTGGTAAGGATAGCTTCAATAAATTTGTTAGTGCTTTCCACCTGGCCATTGGCCTGGGGATGGTATGGTGAAGCTATCCGGTGTTGGATATGGTACTTTTGTAGCAAAGATTCAAATTTATGTGACACAAACTGAGGTCCTCCATCTGTAACCACTTCCTTGGATACTCTAAAACGAGTAAAGATTTCACCATACAGGAGATCAATTATTTCCTGGTCATTGGATTTCACCAAAGCCATAGCTTCTACCCATTTTGTCATGTAGTCGGTACAAACTAAGATGTAGGCTTTCTTCCTGGAATGAGGGTTGATTGGGCCAACAAACTCTAAGGCCCATCTGTCAAAAGGTTCAACCACCAATTGTGGTTGAAGAGGCATTTGATCTAATCTATTAGGTTGGCCCATCCTTTGGCAGCTGTCACAAGACTAGACATATTTTTTTGCATCTTTGAAAAGTGTCGGCCAATAGTATCCCATTCTTAGCACCTTATGACATGTCCTCCTATCTGTAAAAGGTCCCCCACATGGCTCGTCATGGCAGGCCTTCAGAATATGGAAGATTTCATCTTCTCTTACACATCTTCTGATCTCAAGATCAGGGCCTGCGTAGAAGAGATGACCACTTATCCAAAAATACCTGGCACTTTGTTGAATGATTTTAATCTTCTCTTTTTTTGACAAACTTGTCGGAAGCTTCCCTACAACCAAGTAGTTAGCGACATCTACATACCAAGGGGAATAAGATGAAACTGCAAATAAGTGTTCATATGGAAAAGAGTCCTCAACAAATAGATTATCATCATTGTTAGTAAAAAGAGATAAGAAATCAACGACAACATTTTCTTTTCTAGGTATGTCTATAATAGTAATATCAAATTCCTGCAATAATAAAAGCCATCTAGTTACCCTAGCATTTGTAACAGGTTTATTCATTAGATACTTGATGGCTGAGTGGCTAGTGTGCAAAAAGGTGGGATATCCAGTGATGTAGTGTCCAAATTTGCTAATGGAGTAGAAAATGGATAAAAAATCCTTCTCGGTAACAGTATAATTAAGTTTAGAAGTGGCCAATTTTTTGCTAATGTAATAGACTACATAAGGTGCTTGACCATCCTGCTGTCCTAATACTGCTCCAATGGCAGTCTCAGAGGAATCTGAAGAAATGTGAAAAGGCAGGGCCCAATTGTGCCCCCTTAAGATGGGAGCTGTAGATAGCTTCTCCTTAAGTTTAACAAACGCTGTCTGGAATGCATCATTCCAAATAAATTGCACATCCTTCATTAACAAAGAAAATAAAGGAGAAGCAAGTTTGGAAAATTTTTCTATAAATCTTCTGTAATAACCAGCATGCCCTAAGAAACTACGTACCTCTTTTTGAGTTCTAGGAGTGGGTATTTTTTCAATTACCCTGATTTTAGAGGGGTCTACCTGGATTCCATCAGCAGAGATAAAGTGCCCCAGCGCTACCCCTTCACTCATCATCATATGGCACATTTTATTGCTCAAAGATAGCTAGGTTTGCTCGCAGCGTGTTAAAACCTTTTCCAAAATTTTCAATGCTTCTTCAAAGTCCTCGCCATAAGGAGTAAAATCATCCATAAAAATTTCCATACGATCATTAACCAATTCTGAAAAGATGCCAATCACAACTCTATGAAATGTGGATGATGCATTGCATAAGCTAAAGGGGAGCACCCTATATGCAAAAGTACCCTAGGGACAGGTGAAGGTAGTTTTATCCTGGTCTTCAGGAGCAATCTAGATTTGATTGTATTCATTAAACCCATCCAGAAAGGAGAAGAAATTCTTCCCAGATAAGGTGTCAAGTACCTGGTCAATGAAAGGCAGGGGAAAGTGATCTTTCTATGTCGCCTTGTTCAACTCTCTAAAGTCCACACAGAATCTCCATTTACCATTCTTCTTGGGTACTATCACGAGTGGAGACAACCACTCACTATCTGAGATGGGATATATAAATCCTGCTTCCAAGAGTTTTTGAATTTCTTCCTTCACGATGTCCCTAATATTAGGGTTCATCCTTCGTTGGGGCTGACACATAGGCCGGAAGTCACTTTTGATATAAATATGGTGGGCGCACAGATTAGAAGGGATGCCCTTCATGTCTATGTAATCCCGGGAAAATGCCCCCTTATGTTTTTTTAAGAGAGTGATTAGGCGTTTCTGTTCATCCAGAGCAAGACTGGGATTGCTATTAAGGGTTTTTTCAGGCTCTATCTCGACAGGAACACTTTTCAATTTTTTCAAAACTGGAACTATATGAGTATCACTGACTAATGTCTCCTTTGTGATATTTTCTTGTTCTTCTTCACCTAGAGTACCATTCAGGATCTGATAAATTTGTTTATTGACAGAAGTGGGTTCACTGATGAAATTATTAATAGCATCATCTTCAGTTTCATCTTTAAAAGTCAAGGCCTTCCCTATTGTTAATAGTGGATGAACGCCCTCCTCTTCCTCTAGCTCCATCCATAATGGATTTTCAGCGAGTCTAGACTCGACCGAGTTGGAGGATAGAGAGTGAGGTTCTTTATCTCAGTTCCATCTGATATGGTCATAGACCCAAACCGAAAGCTAATGCAAGCATCAGCTGTAGCTAACCAGGGCCTTCCCAGGATCATTGTGTGTCCTCCTAACTGCGACTTGGGTTGTAAAACCAAGAAGTCAGCTAGATATTCCCATGAATCAATTGAGATAACAAGGTCATCCAATATTCCCTCAGGTTTAATAGTGGATCTATATTCAAGTTCTAAAATGGTAGAAGTTGGCCTGAGATTAGTTAGCTTGAGTTTCCTTATAGTTTCAATGGTCATGACGTTAATTGTTGCGCCTAAATCTACTAGTACATTGGGTATCTGTGTGTCTCCAATCTGCATGGTGACAGTGGGACTCCTAGGATCGTCATATTTGGCCAAGAGGGTTTTACCCATTATTAATTCATATAATTCCCTATGACATGAAAAGTGGGAGGATCCCTCGGTTTTCTTCCTGGTTTTCTTGTACACAGATCCCGAACGATTCTAGCATAGATAGGCACATCGTGAAGGGCCTGTAGGAGTGGAATTTTGACATAGAGGTTTTTAACTCTCCTAAGAGGTTAAATTGATGTTTTCCCACTCCTTTCGGTAGTATTAGTCTTTCAGGGTATGGTGGTTCCCTAACCAATTGTGTAGGATGTGTGTTGATAGATGTTTCTTCTTGTGTTTCAGCCAGTACCTTGGTAGGGTTTTCAACGTCCTCAATAATGGGGATCACTGCATTGGATAAGTACTATTGGTTTATCCTTTCTTCAGACATAGAGGATGGAACATCCTCAATGACCAAAGGCTCCACTACCCTCCTTGATCATAAGAGGATGTCATTATAGGAAACTGGAGTAATGGAGTAAGCGGGCATGTTGGCAGTCTCAAATTGATGGACTGCTTTATTATTTGGGTTAGGGTTAGGTTGAGTAGGCAACTGCGGTCGTATAGACATATTGGGGGAAACATTATTCCGGAGTTGCAGCTGCGACTGCTGATAAGGCTAAGGGTATTGTTGAGGAGGACATGGTTGGTGAGGAAACGGTTGATGTGGAAACTATTAAGGAGGTTGGTTATGGGGAAACTAGTTCCCTGTATGGAAGTTCCTCCATCCAGGAGACCAAGAATTATGTTGGTTTGGTGACTGTGTCCAAGATTTCCAGTAGTTAAAATTTTGCATCGGAGGTTGATAAGGATACCATTGATGGTTGGAATAAGATGAATGGATTTGTGTATTCATGTGATGCATATTATTCCAATTATTCATGTTATTCAAAAAAGAAAATGAGTTTGGAGTCATACCTTAATTTCGAGGCTGCTAAGGATTTTTTGTGCAATAAAGTAGGTTGGTTCCACATATGGATTTGATGCCTACAGAACTGCCTTCACTTGAGGTAGGGAAGGACATTCCTTTGTATCATGGTTCAGCTCGCAAATCTGACGCACTTCTACCTTTTCAAGTGGGAACTCCTTCAAAGGATGGTTCTTCCTACATTTAGGGCAGAATACACCAAGTGTGAGATCTTCTACTGCTTGTTTCTGCTTTTCCCTTAGGACATCTATTTCCGAGGAGATGGAGCTCATCATTTTTGTCTTGAAATTTTCGAGGAGATTTCCTATTTCTGCTCGGGTGGCTCCTCCATTAGATGACTTATGTGTTCTGTCAAAGACATCTCATTCTAGTTTATCTCGTTTGTCCCGTTTGTTGTTCTTGGAAGATCCTTTGGAATACCTCTTGCATAATTCAATAATATTTTCCAAGGATTCCTTTGAGATATCCCCCTTTCCTAATAGGTTCAACATGTCTAGGAAGTCATCCCTAATCCCATGAAGTAGGATTATCTTGAGCACATATAACCCCATATTAGTTTGTCCATCTCTCTGCACATTATGTAAAAGTCTTTCAACAAAATATTCTAGGATTTCATCGTCCCTTTGTACCATTTTGAACAGTTCTTCTCTCGTATCTTTGGTATTGTAGTACTCCTGATATTTCTTTAGGAATACCTGTTTTATCCGATCCCAAGTGGTGACAGTTCCCCCACCCAGGATCATGAACCAACGTAACACATTGTCCTTCATAGTAGCAGGGAAGAGTTTCAACTTTTTCTCACTGGAGGTGTAATCATAGCTGCGATAGAGGATGTCAAACTCAAAAAGGAGTTCATCCGGATCCTCTGCCGCTTTTCCATAAAAATGAGGCAGCACAGATGGTGATATATTTTTCATGGGGGCGATCCCCTCTGACTATTGAATGGGGAACTGAAGTGTAGCAACATTCCCATCAGGTTGGGAATTATCCTCCTGATGATGATTTTCTACCATCGCTTCTTCGTGATCTTCTGGATCACGTCTATTGTTCATGTCTTCTTCTTCTCTATCCTCTCCGTGCTCCCACTGATCGTTTAATTTTTATGGAACTGTGTCCACTCCTCTTTTGTCACAACCTTCCCGTTAAGGTGATATACCAAATCTTGGTCAGCCGATCCCACAGTACTAACTTTGTCTTCCTCCGCAGGGACACCTGAGGGTGTCACAGCTTCTCCCGTGTTCTCCATCGTGGAAGCTGATGCTTCCACCCTGGGAATAATTGGGCTTCTTCTGACGGAGGATCCTTGATGGCGAGCTCCGGTACAGGAATTGGTTCTAGAAACCAGATCGTCAATGAATGTCCTTCTTCCCAAGGTTGGATTTCATCCACGAACTCGACCACCTGCAATGTTAGTATTCTGGGGAGTTCTGGGGGTTATGGGAATGTCATGTTGTACCCTTATTGTATTCATGCAACCCAAAACACGCAAAAATAAAAAAAACTAAAGAAATATGAATAGATGTAACTACTGGATACAACTACTATGGTGTCTAATTATTACCTTTCCCCAGCAATAGCGCCAAAATGTTGGGCGCCCTATATGCAAGTTAAATTAAAGCCAACATACAGAGTGTTCAATATAAATTGTCAACCCAGGGAAGTGCTTTATTTCAAGGATAATGTGCTATGTATACGCTTAAACACTAAGTAGTTGATACTGTAAATGAATTTTCCTACCTTCTTGTTCATCCCAACTCTTCCCATGATTAACTTAATCTAATTTACCTTCTTAAGAATACAAAACCACAAATACCTTCTCACAATCCTTAATCTAGAAATAAGAGATTCAGAAAATAAACATCTAGATTTACTTTTGCAGAAAGTTAAATACTAAATTACCAGGCCATCTGAAGATCCATTATAACTATCTCAATCCAACTTGATCTAGAATTTAGAAATGCACAAATTGAACTTCAACAATTATAACTACAAATGGACTTAAATAGCAAAACTCAAGAAAGACATCAATTGAAAAAGACTAGGGATGAGCTTGGCTGTTAAAGCTATCATACAATTACATAAAGAAAATTAGTCTACACAGTTGACTGTCACACCACTGTATTGCAACTCACAGGGAATGCAATTACTGATCGTTTGAAGGAACACACAATAAATCATTACTGTTGCAGTTGTTATAAAAGAATGAATCTACTGTAACATCCACACCACACAATAGAGGAATAAATACCTAATTAACTTGAAAATATCTGTAGGAAGGAAGGCCTAGCCTTCAAACAGAGACACCGAAAATTAACACAAGTTAAATGCCGAGATCAGAAGAATCCTGCTCATTGTATTAAATGATGAAATAAAGATACAATCTCTGTTACAGCTTATACAATAAGATCAATTAAATTCCAAACCTTGGCTCGGGATAGTTTCCAATATTTATACATTCACAATTGTAACTTCTACCCATCGATATCGGGCAGCCATGAAGATCTTGATCTTCAGGCTGCTCCATTTATGATACGCTGTTACAGCTGTGGGAAAGATAGAAGTAGAAAATATAGGAAGGTTGTTACTCAAGCCAACAATGATATAATATGATCAATCTAGAATATGCTCCGTTGGTTGCAGCTACCCTCGAGCAGTGGCACGTTGTTGCATTCGAGTCTGTTGCAGCCACACTTGTACATCTTGTGTGGAATAGTAACCTTTGAATGTGTCCTTTGTATAGATATGGAATAGGTGGCGATCAAATCAACAATGAATGTCCATCTCTCTCTTGAATCGTTCAGCCTGCTACACTTGTATCCTTTACATCTCGAATTACCTTTATAAAATCACCATATGTTAGCATAATCCAAGATATAGAGCCCTGATTACAACAATCATAAGTATTAATAGGATAAGAAAATAATTAACCATACCTGTATGGATTGAGGGATCAAGTGAAGGAAAACATCTGTTTGGTGCATATAATGGAGTAAGATACGGAAAAAAGGGGTAGGTAAATGTGGTAAAAAAGGGGTCATTTTTGGGCCCAACACGAGGATCCAGAACAATACTAGAACTGTGAGAAGCAGTATGGAATGCATACAAAATGTAGACGATGATGTTAAGGAGGGACAATTGGCGACAACTCTTCGGGGTCGTGCACTAGATTGGTATATGAAAATTGTACAAGTTCCTACAGGGCCTCTGACGAAGACATTGACAGAATTTAGGAGAGGACTTATTGAAGAATTCAAAAAACCAAAGTCTGAAGTGCAGTACATTACAAAACTAAAGAAAATTAAGTAGTATTCCAATGAGATTGTTTGGGACTTTAATCAAAGATTCAAGACACTAATGGAAAGATTCATTTTTGAGATGAGCAACAATCATCATAAGAAATGGTTCATAACAACATTCCTAACTCATATCAGACTACCGCTGATGCAACAGAAGGCTGTGACACAGAGCGAGGCTCTGGAGATTGCCATGAAGCCGGAATCTTCACCCATTGGAGAAAATGCAGTTGGTATGAGACAAATTTAGATGCAGTTGACGAACTTGACACTCCAGTTGCAAGACATTCAGAAGGGAAAGGGGAAATGCAAGGACCTCTGGTGCACGCGATGTCGCACAGATGGGAATACCAAGGATATTTGCCCATATTTCTAAAACTACCTATTTTCAGGGGCATCGAACCCATTAAGTTGTGGCAGTGTACCATTATGTTTTGTCAAGTATATGGGCACTGGCATGAAGAACGCGGGTACATGCAGAAGATGGTAATGAAGTCGACAAACCTAGACTGTTCATTTTGTCGATATTTTGGGCATGAAGATAAATACTATCACGCATATGACTTACTTCAGGAGAGAACATATGACTCATACTATGTGAAGGTAGAAGTACAACAACCATAATTGCAGCCGTAGGTGGTGCAACCACCACCTCAACCACAGTATGTACCACCACCACAGATGCAGTTTATACCGCAACAACCACAATAGGAGTTTGTGCCACAACCGTGGTATAACCAAATGTAGATGGCTTTATAGCAACCACAATATGTTCAGTCAACACATTATGTTCAGCAACAGCTGAATCCCCCACAGCAACAAGTAAATCAACCATAGTACCAGCAACAAGGAGGATTTCATGGAGGATTCTGAGGACAAGAAGGAGGAATACAAGGTCGTGGACTTGTCCAATGTTATAATTGCGATGTATTGGGTCATTACTATATAGATTTCCCACAGTTGCAGTATGTGTGTACATATTGTACTATGATTGATCACAATGTTGAGAATTGTCCACAGCTTATCATGAGATGGCAGACCAAAAATGTCTTGCAGTTATAGAATCAGAACCAATTACAAAACCATAATCAGTTAAATTAAAATCAGTTACAGAATCAAGTGAAAAACCAGAACCAGTTGCAGAATCAGAACCAAATTCCAGTTCATAGCCAAATTTCAATCCAGAACCAGAACACAAATCAGAACATGAATCAACCTGTGAATCCACCGCTGAACCAAAATCAATGATTGACGGTTGCGATGATCTTGGTAGAGCCCAGAACGCAAGATGTTGATGTTGTTGTTGTCACTCGTGAAGGTGCGATGATGGGAGAATATAGTCCAATTACATAAGTATGGTTAGCTGTAAAGAAGAAAGTCCAATTTGATGTCAAAGCGAAGAAAGATACATCTTTGAAGCACGAGACGAGATGCATAGAAAATATGCTAAGTTACCAATTTATGAGATGCAAACTGCTTTTGATTCCAATTTGGAGGCAGGACCATTGCGATAACATGGTACCTTGAAAAAATTCTTTGAGAGTTTCTTGTCACTGGAAAGAGACCTTGATTCTCTTGTCGAGATTGAGAACCTATTGAATCGATCGACTAAGGTACAAAAGGGTTCCGTGATGAATTATTTGCATAAGAAAAAGATGGGGAAAGAAATCTGCATGAACATTCAGATCAGGGACTATGAGGTAGATTCACTCATCCTGGATCTAGGTTGAGATGTTAATATTATGACAAGATAGACACAGCAAAATATGGGGAGCCCAATCCTGGGCTAGTCCCCTATGTAGCTGCGACTGGCTATCTAGGCCAGAGTAACGCCGATTGGGAGAGTTCTGTACCTTGATGTGGAATTAGAGGGCATGAAGACCTATGCTGATTTTTATGTGATTGAAGTTGTTGATGGTGGAGGATCTCATCCCACACTGCTGGGGATTGAATGGGCCAACGACAATATGATAGTGATCAATTTTAAGAAGCACGTGATGACATTTGAGAATCAAGACATCAGAGTCATTGCCTCGATGGATCCAAATGAAGGGAGAAGGTATATTGATCCAGTGAAAGATGAAGTTGTCAGAGGATGGGATCATTCCTATAAAATTTTAGAATATTATGTCCATCCAACTGTTGATGGGGAACTCGGTTGGTGCAGCGCTAGCTCTGTGCCTTCTGAATCTAATGATGCTTTAGAGATATGGAAGAAATGCTTGCATGAAGTATCACTACGAAAGTGTGGCTTGCTTACGCAGTCATTGTTTTGTGTCGCGACTGAGACCATTGAGTTTCCAATTTATGAAGGACTACTTGATTTATTTGAGTTTCTTGCTGAATTCGAAGATAAAGTGTCAAAACCACAGTAGTTGCTGGCATTGGAAGAAGCGTCGAAGGATACCCAAGCACGCTGGTGGGAGACCCATAAGAGTTTGATCACTGGATGGTCGCAGTGTCTAAGATTGATGAAAGTTCACTTTGGAGATTCAAAAGTGTATCATCATGGAATGTACAATGGGAAGAACAGTCCTAGTGATCATCTGATTGGCTGTCAAACCTTATGGGCATCACGACCAAAGGATGCGTGGGTCCATTCCTTTGTCCACACATTGGATGAAATTCCATGATCTTGGTATATATTAGCTGAGTTGCGTAGAGAGATCACAACTTTGGAGGAGTTGACAGCTTACTTTATTCCCACCTTCAATTTCACGGATGCCAATCCGGATGTTCATAATGCGTTGCAGCTTATCTGCGATGTTGTTCTGAAGGTAGTACCGGTCGCACACCCAGTGGATCCGCATGCACATTGTCACATGCAGTCGATAATGTAATTTTATAATGTGTTGGGAGTGCCAGATGATGATGATCTACAGAATATCAATATTCCAGAAACAGAAGGGAGTCAGGATGTCGCAGCACTAGATGTACCGACATATCCCATGAATCAACCGCTGAATATGAGGAAGGTCAACATTGGGACAAAAGATAACCCAAAGTTTGCAAGTGTCGGAGACTACTGGGATAAAGAAATGATGGAAATATTACAGACTTTTTGCATGAATTCCAATCTCTATTTCCTACGAAGTTTTCTGAGATGAAGGGGATACTGAGAGATTTAGGGGAGATGAAGATCCCGTTGAATCCAGATGCGAAACTAGTAAGGCAACGACTGTATTTCCTGAATCTGCGATACAAGGAGAGAGTAAAAGCTGAGCTTTATAGGATGTTGGATGCTTGAATAATTGAGCCAGTTGAAGAATTAGAATGGATCAGTTTGATGGTAGTCTAAGAGAAAAAGATGGGTGAGTTTCAGATTTGCGTCAACTTGAGAAAATTGAATGACGCATTTATGCCTGATTCGTTTCTGACACCATTCACTGATGAAGGTATGAAAGGAGTAGGTGGTCAGGAGATGTATTAGTTCACAGATGGGTTTTTTGGGTATCGCCAGATAAGGATCGCAAAAGAAGATCGACACAAAACAACATTTGTTATTGAATGGGGCTGTTTTTAGTACACAGTGATGCCTTTTGGGTTGAATAATGCGCATGCGATATTTTCCCGGGTTGTTGTCGCTGCATTAAGATATTTCATTCAAAAGTTTTTGCAAGTTTATATGGATGACTGGACAGTTTATGGATTGATGAGAGACCATCTGGAAAACTTGCGACTGATGTTGAAAAGATGTTGACAACATCAAATCATGCTAAATTCAAAGAAGTGTATTTTCTACGCACCTTTTGGGATGTTGTTGGGTCACATCGTTTGCAAGCAAGGACTATTGGTTGACCCTACGAAGATTGCATTGATCTTGAGCTTACCACCACCCACGAATGTAAATATGCTTAGAGTGACGTTGGGGCACACATGGTATTATTTCAAGTTCATATGAGGGTATGATGAGATCATGACTCCCATGGAAAAAATGGTTAAGAAAGATGCAACATTTGTATGGAGTCAAGAGTGTCAAGGAAGTTTCAACACATTGAAAACCAAGATGGATTCCACATTGATACTATTTTTCCTTGATTGGAACAAGTAGTTCCATGTTCATGTGGATGCATCGTCTGTTGCACTGCGAGTGGTGATTGTGCAACCGGGAGAAGGAGATCTAGATCACTTGTTTGCTTTCTCTAGTCGAAAGCTGTCTTCTGTAGAGACAAATTATATGACCACATAGAGAGAAGGTCTGGCAATGGTATATGCGCCACAGAAGTTTAGGCATTACCTATTAGGCGGTCATTTCAATATTTTTACATACCATTCCACTTTGAAGTACCTAGTCAATAAGCCTATGTTGGGGGGAAGATATGCCGCTAGCTACTTCTCTTTCAAGAGTTGTATTTTGAGATACTTGTGAAGCCGGGTTGCTTGAATGTTGGCCCTGATCATTTAACCCAATTTGAGACAAGCAAAGAGCTAACAAACATTGAAGACGGATTTCCAGATGTGTAGTTGTTTAGAATTGACATGGTTGATGATTATTATGATCAAACATTCAATTTATGCCGACAAGAACTACACCAGAGGACCTTAATACAAGTCAAAAGAAGCAGTTGGTGGTGAAGGCCTCGAATTTCCAGTTGATCGCTTGACATCTATATAAAATAGGACCAAATGAGATTTTGTGGCGATGTTTCCTACCGCATGGACAAGGGAATATATTGGAAGAGGCCCATGCAGGAGTTGTTGGTGAACATTATGGAGGATGAGCTACTGCGAGGAAGGTGCTTCGTGTAGGGATTTGATGGATCACTCTGCATAATGATGCGACAAACTATGCGAGGAGTTGTGATGTCTATTAACGAACTAGAAATCCATCAAGGAGGGATGAGATGCCGCTAGTACCTCAGGTGACATTAAAACCATTTGATATATGGGCCATGGAATTTGTGGGACCAATAAACCCACCTGGAAAGATAAATAGTGCACGGTATATCATTACAACGACAGACGATTTAACGAGATGGGAAGAGGCTGCACTGGTCACATCTGCGACAACAATGAGGTTCTTATTTGATAACATTGTGACGTGGTTTGGATGCCCAAGGATATTGATGAGCTACCAAGGGAGTCACTCCATTAATTGCACAATAAGAGCACTGACGAAGGAGCTACATATACAACATAAGAAGAGTACCCCAATCATCCTCAAGCGAACGGGACAATGGAGGCATTCAACAAAATATTGGAGGATGCGCTTACAAAGGTATGCAATGAAAACCGTGATGACTAGGACTTGAATATTCCAATAGTTTTGTGGGCATATCACACCACTTGCAAGAGATTAACAAGACATACACCATTTAAGTTGGTGTATGGAAAAGAGGTAGTCATGCCTATGGAGTACATTGTTCCGAATCTGCGCATTGTAGTAGCGACGGGCATGGATGATGAAGCAGCACTGGAAGAACGATTAGACCAATTAGTTCAACTTAAGGAAGACTTATTTGTCACGAGTTTTCATTAGCGCGTCGAGAAGGATTGACAAAAGGCCTGCCATGATCGCTATATCAAGAATAAACAATTTCATCAAGTTTATTTGGTGTTGTTATACAACAACAAGTTCATGAAGCATTCGGGTAAGTTACAGATGCATTGGTTCGGACCATATATTTTTTATTCCTTTACTTTAGGAGGTGCAGTTCAACTGCAACAGTTAGATGGAGCGATGCTGCCAAAGCTATTGAATGGTAGCAGGTTGAAGTCCTATAGGACAGGCCCAGAACTGCGTGATGCTTGAGGCACTATGCAATGAAAAAAAGGAGAGTAGGTAGGATGAAGTATGAAAGCATGGCGTACCAAGAGGAGGTGGATGCACAAGAGTAGGAGTTAGTAGCGTTGTTAGGAGGTCATGCTTTGACAGCTGCAAGGATGCGGGCAGAGTCAAATCGGTAATAAATGAATACAATTAAAAGCAGTTAACTGATAGTGCTCATTGAAGTGATGCACATTTAATACTAATCCAACCATTGGATTGATAGAATCATCGACGGATTCGGGTCGTTAATGACGGATTTGGTCACGATGATCACGTTGATTTGGTAATGATGAGTATGGATCGACTTGATGATATAAGAAGGGGCTCAAAGAAGGTTGAAAACACCATTGTGCAGAGTTTGAGCTAAGTTGTAGAGTTTCAGAGCGAGTTTCCAAGTGAATCCGAGTGGATTGAGTGCGTTGTTAAGAACAAAGAGGGTGCATGTCTGTTAAGTCTTGTGGGGAATTGGTGCGACATGCAGAGTGAACCAGTCACAATAGAGATTTCAAGTGAATGAGATCCACCAATTAGATCGATAACCATAGTGGAAGAGATTTTCAGTACGCTGATAGGATCATCGTTGGTGCCAAAGAAGAAGAGGAAGGGTAAGAAACCTACCTCTCTGACGCCATAGAAGAGGTAGAGCAAAAAATATACAAGGGCAGCGAAGGGAACTGCGCAGATGAGGCCATCGATCTCGGGCATTGTTGAGTCAATGGATCGTACAGGGGTGTTCATTAAGGACATCCCTAGGTATATACCTCGTAGTTGGCCTTGTGCGCAACGACGACAACTCACCAAGAATCAAAAGTACCAATCAAGGATGCCTACACTACCACAAGGGATGCTATGCACTAGAGATATCGTTCCTGGGATGATGCAGATGAAGCACGAGGACCATGAATTTCTAGCATGGGAATATGTTGCAAAGGACCTGTACGTGTCGATGGTTGTAGTAGGAGGCATCCCAATATAATGGATTCCACGAGATTGGGTGATTAGGTTGAACAAAGCGGGATTACTGGGGTTGATTATCATGTCGTATTTTGGGCGGTTTAATGAAGCGAATGCCTGTGTCAAGAAGTTGTTGGATTGTTTTCATGGACGAGCGTTGTGGCTGGACACACTAGTCACAATAAAAAATGATTTGATCACAGACATCATGGGGATTCCAAAGGATGGGCCAGACCCCTCGCTGTATTTCAGGGGAAAGGATAATGATAATAGGCTTGTAGCGAGGCTAAAGAAGAAATACGAGTTGCAGCATGGTGGGTGGGATTATTGCATTGATAGCATCAATGACCAGGTAGTGCCACAAACAGTAAAGGATGCAGATGCTATAATAAAAGGCTACATAAATTGGTTGACTGTATTGACATTAAAATATATGAAGGAATTCTTGTGAATGATAGTCAGATAAGCATTATTAAATCAAATACACAGGATACAGTTGAAGTTGAGGAAGAACAGGTCCAAGAATAAAAAAAGGAAGATTCAGAGTCAGATGATGAAAGTACAAACATTTAGGAAGAATCAAAACAATAGATAGAAACAAAAACACCTTCCAGAATTGTTAAAAAGAATCATCCTGAAAATTAGATAATTAGTGACAAGAATAAAGGAGTTCAGACAAGAAGGAAATTGATTAAAGCTTCAGAAAAATCTCAGGTTTCTTTTCTATCTACGATTGAACCTAAGAATTTTGAAGAATCTAGTGAGGATGAAGATTGAATTAGACTCAACCATGAATGAAGAGCTTGATCATATTGATAATAATAATACTTGGGAATTTGTTCGTAGACCTGTAGATAAGAATGTAATAGGCTCCAAATGGGTGTTTAAAAATAAGATAAATGAACACGGACAAATTGTGAGGAATAAATCCCGATTGGTCTGTAAGGGGTATGCACAAGTTGAGGGACATGATTTTGATGAAACCTTTGCACCAATGGAAATATTGGAAGCTATCATAATATTTATTTCCTATGCCAGTTATAAGAACTTTAAAGTGTATCAGATGGATGTTAAGCCAACATTTCTTAATGGATATCTAGAAGAATAAGTTTATATGAAGCAACTTGAAGGATGTCAACTGACAGACAATCCTGACCATGTTTGCAGACTGAAGAAGGAACTATATGGATTGAAGCAAGCGCTAAGAGATTGGTATTATAGATTGGATAAGTATATACAAGACAAATGATTCAAGAAAGGTATTGTTGACAGTAATTTGTACATCAAATCTGAAGGTGATGATTTATTAGTTGTTTTGGTTTATGTGAATGGAATTATTTTTGGATGTACTAATGATTCTTTCATTTAGTGGTTTTCTAATTCCATGCAATCTGAGTTCGAGATGTCAATGATAGGAGAATTGTCATTCTTCCTTGATCTCCACATTATTCAGAGTTCTGAAGGATTATTTCTCTCCCAAGAGAAGTATTTGAATGATATGTTGAAGATATTTCATATGGAAGATTCTTCATCTATTAGTATGCTTATGGTTGTTGGTTGTAATCTTAGCAAGGATGATCCCTCACCTGATGTTGATTAAAGATCATATTGATCAATGATAGGTAGTCTTTTTTACATTACAATATCTCATCCTGATATAATGCAAGTTGTTGGAATGGTAGGTAGATTTCAATCTGCTCCTAAGCAAAGTCATTTGGTGGCTGTTAAGAGGATATTCAAATATTTGAAGGTGACTTATGGTCTCTGGTATCCTATAAATCAAAATCTTTGGTTAACCGCATATTTAGATGTTGAATGGGAAAATTGTTTGGATCAAAGAAAGAGCACAAGTGGAGGTGCATTCTTCTAAGGTGATTCTTTAGTTGCATCACTGAGTAAGAAGCAAGGCTCGATATATTTATCTACTACATAAGCTAAATACATTGTTGCTTCCACATGCTGTACACAAGTACTCTGGATGATCTAGAAACTGGCATACTTGGAGGTAAAATATGATGATCCCAATCCTCTCCATTATGATAATACTAGTGCCATTAGTGTTTCCAAGAATCCAGTCCTTCATTCTAAGACTAAACACATACCAATTAAGTATCACTTCTTAAGGGAGTAGGTCACAAACATAGTGGTTCAATTGAATTTCATTCCTTCTACATAATAGATTGCTGATATCTTTACTAAACCTTTACCAAAGACACAGTTTGAGTACCTACACCAGAAGTTGGGTATCATATCTTATTCTGAATAACTTGTTCACTTTGATAGGGGGAGCTGTGTTATAGAGTCTTCTTTGACATTGATGTCAAAGGGGGAGAATTTTTTGTTGCTATAGATGATAAGCATTTGGTGATTAAAATTGAAACATGCATACATAATTTGAAGGTTGTCATCAATGCCAAAGGGGGAGACTGTTGGCATTATGATAGGTATTGCGATCATATGGAAACAAATTAGATTATGGCGCGGTTGTCATTAATGGAAACACATAAGTTCCAAGCATATGATCCAACAACAAGAAGGACATATAAGCAGAGATCGAAGTGTAGTCAGACTCTTTGCTGATGTATGCAAGCAAACTAGTTCCCTTGAGGAAGCAAATTATGACTCAGCCTATATGAATACCTTTAATATTGAAAATCAAGAAGCTGAGACATGATGTCCATTCAATTCATTTGACAAAGAATAGATGATCCAGAGAGTACATGCAATTCACTCGACAAAGATTGGACGAACCATATTAAAGGAGGAAAGATGGATCGACGGTGGCAAATGATTCAAGAAGTGAACCTGTATGGGAGATAAGCAATCCGCAAAAGAAAATTGAAGATTCGTAACATTAAGGAGAGATCCACATTTGATCGTAGATAGAAGGTAAGGAAGGAGCTCACAAGAAATCGACAACTCCCAGAAGTTGTGGAAATAGATTTGCAGAAGAAAATTGCAGAAGCCCATTTTGGAAAAATTTGAAGGCATATCCACAATTCGCAACCTGACAGCTGAAAGAGACTTGCGAAAGGAAAAATGTTGAAGCCCAATTTTGGGAAAAGTGGGAAGGTGGATCCACAATCCGCAATCTGCAATCCGATTGCGGAAAGGACCATTGCAGTCGCATGATTACGGAAGTAAGTTTTTGGGAAAAATGGGAATTGCATACCTGCAACCCGCAATATGCAATTGCGGAAATGAGCTCGCGGAAAGGTTGTTGTGTAAACTCAATTGCGGAAAGATTGAGTTGCGGAAAAACTAAGGTTACAGAAGAAATCTTGTGGAAAGGATATTGTGGAAATATATCATGCAAGACAGAAGTTGCCAAATTGAGATTACAAAAGTTACAGAACAAATATTTGGTCATGTTGCTAAATTCAGTTCGAGCAGTTATGAATTTAAGAACCTGACAGAAGATGGTTAAAGAAGTTTAGAATCCTTATCGACTGGGTTACTTTCCTGCCATGAGTCATTGAACGGTTTTTGATTAATTATGAAATTGAAAGTCAGGCATACGAATAGGTGAAGTGAATAAATATTGGCAAGCATAAAACTATGGGTGAGTGAAATGGGTGACCAATGCTGAAATGGGGAGAATACGCAGAACAAAGATAGTGAAGGGAGCCAAGTTTGAATGAGCATAAGAATAAGTAGATCAAAGAATGTAACAGAGTTGGCAAGCATAGCTATATCTGGTTTTCAACAAATTGTACTGAAGAAATTTTAAATCTAGGGAATAAGGGTGGTAGAGTAGTGCTAGGGAAGACTTTTAGTCTTTTGTGTGCAAGTTGGAGCTTGTACAAGTATAAAGGGTGCTAGATAACTAGGAGAGTTGGTGCTCTCCACAAGTTGATGCTTGTAAAACAAAGGTTGTAGCCTCACTTGAGTTGGTGCTCAAAGAAAGTTAATTTATAATAAGATAATTTTCTCTTATGAGTTTCCTCATGAATATCTATCTCTATCCCCATCACATGTGTGATTGATAACAATTACTTCTGGTTTATATTTGTTGCATTATCATGGTTGTAAATTTGTGAACATTAATAATGTTTTAAAAGGTCGAAAATTGTTAAACTTAGGAATAATTGATTCACCCCCCCACCCTTCTGAGTTATTCAAATAATCTCAACAACTATATCCTAGGATGATTTCAAGAGGTAAACCATCGAAAGAAATCAATACCCGACAATGAAACACAAATTAAAATGACTCTATATGGTATCACATGCCTTTAAGAGGCTTGCTAAATCAAATTACCCATCCAACTACTACAAATAAGAAAAATCTCAAAAGAGAACAAATAGTTGTGTATACACACAATAAATAAAATGGTGGAGCGGGGCTAGAGCATTTAGACATAAAATGGGTTCAATAGGTAACTCTGTTGAGGTAATGGACACTTGTGGGAAATAGAGCTCTTCCTATAGTGTGAGAGATGAGAACCTAACATTTGCATTTGTATAAAGTTGTTTTCTTACCTTGTGGTGTTATGCCTAAGTGAAGCATAAAGAGAGATTAGCTTGGTAATAAACCTCATACAATGGCTCCTCAATAATAGTTGTGAAATTTTATTTGAATTTATCTAATAGATGTAAAATCTTGTTAACACACGAATCTAGAAAGTCTGTACATTCCCCACAATAACTTATCTTTAACACTTGGAGATACATGCATCTCTTTGTTAAACAATAATAACTTATAGATGAGTGATTTTTTGGTCTGTGCACTATAAGTGAATATAAGGTTATTTTTGTGAGATCCATACAATAAGTTAAAATATATTTAAGTCAGTAATGTGCATGTATATCCCTATCTCGGATATTTTGGATTCTCCAAGTTTGTCACCAATTGTTGCACTTGCAACCCCTTCCCCCCTTCCCCATCTTATTGTAGGAGAAGATGGTGTCCCCTAATATCATCTCAAGACTTGGTTTCGCTCCCTAGGATGGTATATTTTGGCTTAAGGATTGGTTCATTGATTTTGTTTTGGGGGGATAATGGCTAAGTTAGGAGAAGTTTAGAATTAGATAAACACAATATTTTGAAATGTAATTTCCAAAAATTAGCGAAGGAAAAGGAAGTACTCATCGAAGTATAATCATCAAACCACAGACACATCTCAAAGATAGCAGAAAATATATGGACACATCACAAAGATAGTAGGAAAGCCACACACATATAAAAAACAAGAGCCACGAGGTGGCAAATGTCCCGGTACTGCATCTGTAATAGCTAGTGGTTTGCAATTGCCTATGCAAAAACTTAGAACTCAATAAAAATAGATTAAATTGTGTTATAGCTTACTTAAAACTCAATAAAAATAGAATAAATGTTATTATAGGCTACCTAGGCATCCTTTTGAGGATGGTAGAGATTTGACTACTTAGAAGACTCTAGACTCAAGTTCTATTTCAATGGATCCAAAGTGAGGATGAGCTTTACCAGCTTTGGGAGAACTACTTCTACATCTCAAATAGGCCATGAAGGACATAAAGACAAGCCTAAATACAAAGCGGGCATGAACCATTTTTTACTAGCTAGATGATAAATTGTTGATGCTTGTTGGGTGGTTATGGTTAAGTTAATTCTTTCAGTATCAGAGTTGGAAACCAAATTTTCCTTCTAAAATGGTACCCAAGTCTCTCTTGGAGTTGCACATTTGGGCTTGAAAAGTAACTTATCCTCTAAAAAAAGGGTAGAAAAACAAAAGAAATGCAATGAAAGTGAGGGCACCACTCCATATACGATCTTTCCAGGTAAAATTTGTGTTCATTATAGGAAGTGCCATATTCAAAATATGACATTTTTCATTCCATAGCTCCATTAAGAGTTTTGAATCACCTATAAATTATAAATAAAATATATATGATATTAAATAGTCTCAAATATAAATAAATAAAATAAGCATACTTAATGTACATAAAATTTAGATAGTTTAAATAATATATTAAATTTAACATCAAAATATATATATATATATATATATATATATATATATATATATATATATATATATTCAATTTCACATAAAATCATGACAATAAATATATTTAAAAAAATCAACAATAAATTTTATTAAAATTTGCCACTCACTTATCAAAATAATATTTTTTATTTTTATAATGTTACATATAACTCTCATATCCAAAATCACTTCACCCTTAACATTCCCAATACCTTTTAACACTCATTTTCACTAACATTGCAAACATTTAAATTGATTTTTCAAAAGAAGGCTATCATTACACTCCTTTTTTAAGGTAGTCATTAATTTGAAAACTATTAATTAATTTTGCATTTTGTCTCTGAATAAGGGCATAAGGGCATAGATTGTGCTACTCTTGGATATGCTTGTCCACTCTAAGGCAAAAGGAACAAAACAAATGAATTGTTCAATGAATCGAAAGATATTCTACAGCGATGCATATTGACCAAATATTCAATTCTGCGAATTCGTTTCTTTCTTTAATTTTTAATTCCCCTCGAGCAAGGCGAGGCATGCCATGGTTGTAAATGCAACGTTTTGCTTCTTATTCATAATCGCCAGCTGGAATAGAGGAAAGAAAGTAGGAATAATCTGAATATGAGCCAGTCTTATTCTTTTCTTTGCTGTAGCTCTTTCAGAACTTGCCTTTATCATTATACGAACATGGATGTATTTGATGGCTTTCTATCGACTAAGAAACCTATTTTTCACTGTTTTTTTCTATACAACCAGCGATCTACGACCACCCTCATCGTTACTAGCGAGTGAGTTTACGAATGAAGTCAGCATTCCCCTCCCCATTAACACATTACACATTACACATTACACATTAGAGTATAGTCAATCCGGTTACCCCTTTCCGTTCATCCATGCTGTTCTTTTTGCTATTGTTTTTATTGTTGTTCACCAATTCCCGCTATCAATTCCATACGCACCTTCCAACTCCCCCGGTTCAGAGAGACACGACTGGTTTTCCATATTCAACCCCCGGTAGTTATCTATAATTATTTGAGGTAAAAAGGAAATTTGGCTATTTTAGGCGAGGAGGGACAATTTGCTCTTCCTTTAAGACAACCAGCCGTTAAATCATCTACATAATAATTTATTTGTTCTAAAACGTAAAACCCTGAACAGGATCTTCACAACAGGTGACAGACCACATGGACGACCTGTATTATTGTTCTAAAGCGCTGATCAGGGATCTTCACAACAGGTGGACGACCGACAACAAGGGATCTTCACAACAGGTGGCAGACCGCATGGATGACCGACGATAGCAAGTGGAGTGTGTCGTGGTATATATTAATCAAGAGGCCTGGTTGGCGAGGCTGATTTTTTCTTTCATTTTCAGTTGAAGAGAATGTTGAGCTTGGCGATCAATTTACAGGGTTGTAGTGTATTCAGTAAGGTTTCTGGCTTTACTATGTCTGTTTTCCTCTTGACGCGTTAAATTCCTGAAATTTGTTCAGCATTACGCCATTTTTGTCATGTATATATTAATCGAGAGGCCTGGTTGGCGAGCTGATTTTTTCTTGCATTTTCAGTTGGAGAGAATGCTGATATTGGCGATCCATTTCCTTACAGGGTTGTAGTGTATTCGGTAAGGTTTCTGGCTTTACTATGTCTGTCTTCTTCTTGACGCGTTAAATTCCTGAAATTTGTTCCAGCATTAAGCCACTTTTGTCACTTGTATATATTAATCGAGAGGCCTGGTTGGCGAGCTGATTTTTTCTTGCATTTTCAGTTGGAGAGAACGCTGATCTTGGCGATCAATTTCCTTACAGGGTTGCAGTGTATTCAGTAAGGTTTCTGGCTCTACTGTGTCTATTTTCTTCTTGACGCTTTAAATTTCTCAAATTTGTTCCAACATTACGCCATTTTTGTCCAGGCTATGGAGTGTTTATTTTGTTGAATCCTGCATCAATCGCAACTCGTTTTAAATTGCTCTTGCCCGATTTGGTCGCTTCTTTATATCTTTCCGATTTGGTCGCCATCTTTTCACTCATTCTGTAGCGTCTTGATCACTTTGGAGGTTATTTTACAGCTTTAACCGTTTTTTTTTTGCAAATGAGGAGAATTATCCCTTATAGCACAAACTTGGTTCTTTACATGCATGTGTAAACGGCGGGTTCTTTTCTGTTTCCTTTCTACTCTATCACGTTTTATACAGAGAGATTTCGGCCTGATACACCGTCAACCCTCCACTGTCCAAAGCATCGAAGCTGTTGCCAGGAGAAATGCAATGCCGTCGTTTCTGTTAAAGAGTCTCAAGTTTCCATCATTACCGCATCAAAGACTATAATCCAATCATTAAACTACTTTATATAGGCTATATCATTACCGCATCAAATACTCTAAGCCGATCATTAAACTACTTTATATAGACTATAGTATAAGATGCAATAAGAAACTTAAAGCCAAGGAATTAAATAAATAGAAGTATGATCTTATTCAATAAATCTATCACATTATGCTTCAAAAATTTAATTCAAAATTTTTAATGGGACCGGAGAACCAACTGGTCGAAATACTGAGGAAGTGGTTCATACAGATTATGGTTTGGTTACTCAACTGCCTTTATTATAAGTTGTCTCTATTCATGTGTAGCGAGACCTCTAAATTGATTAGTTGCTCCGCACCCTGTTCTTACTCTGTAGAAATCCCACTGATATCACCCATTTCATGCGCTATTTTTAGTGACTGTAGGGGGATCAATAGCGAACAGGAATCTATAGCAGACAGAAATAAATAGCATTTCGTTTTTTCATATCCCACGGATTCCAATCCCTCCTAGTTTTCCTGCTCCTGCTCCCTGAATCTGCTGTCATTTTTCACTACACTCTCCTCAGACTGGACTTAGCATGGAGATGACCCCATGAATCCATTCTTGCTCTGGCACAGGCTTGGTATAATAAGGTGGAGGGTTTGAATGAGGGTGTTTAACAATCTTGTGATTGCTTGATACTCAAGTTAAGTTAAGTTGAGAGTATTGAGAAAGCTTGGGGATGCAGTGTACGTGGCCTTTATTATTAAAGATTAGTTAATTCTTGGACTTTAATAAGAAAATTGATGTCCAGATTTGAGTTGCATCAGTTTGGTATTCAGGTTCTATTTCCTAATCTATTATTTTAATACTATTCTTGATTTAGTTATTAAAGATTGATCCTTTTTCTGAATTTTGTTTCGTAATCTAGGTTATGTTCAGTTATTAAAAATTGATCCTTTCTGAATTTTTTTTCGTAATCTAAGTTAGTAATTAAATACTGGATTCTTATTTTTTTAGAAAAATAGTATAGGTACAATATAAAGTTTGGGGTGATAAAATAGTGTAGTAAGTTTCCTTTACGAAAAAAATTAGAACGTAGACTCGAACATGTTTAAATAGATTTGAAGCTATAAATAAAAACTTACATAGTATAACTTATGGTTCAAAACAAAACTCTACAGTGCTTCAACTCAATGTTTTTCGGTCTACATTCAATGAACATAAGCAAAGTAAATCATATCCTTTCAAAACCAATTTAGCGTTTCAAGGATTTTAATATCACATTTCATATTAAAAATCAAACAAGCGCATAGTTTGAGTCAAGAAATTGGTTAATAAAACTTGTAAACAGATTTTTTGTAGCAATATTACACAATATTTTCCTTTTTAAATTACATACAGAAGAAATCTTTATCAAAGATTGTCAAATCTTCCAATATTTGGATTTAAAACTCAACATATAAACAAAGCAGCCAACCTTAGACATGAATTCCAAATTTTATAATATTTAAATTATGAAGTCAAAGATTGACACCATAGGCGATAGTATAAATTTGAACTTAACTTAATAAACACTTAAATACTTCTAGGAGTTGTAGGAAGCCAAAAGGATTATTTATTTCCTTCGGTTCAAGGAAAGAACCACGTCGTACTATGCAGGTTTTCATACTCTATCAATCGAGGAAAGAGTTTTTAGATGGAGCGTTTAAACCATGACAAGCCACGCCGATGAGTATTCACCCACATAAATAAAACAATTGATATTTAGAACCTGAAAATATAAAAAAATGAATTTAATCAAAAGCATTTCAATGTAGGTTTTGGATAGGAAATTTTACCAGTTTTTGGTTGCTTGAAATTTTTTGAGGAACCTTGTACATGAAGTTGGTTACCATTCTCAAGGCATGAATCTGTAGAAGTCATTTTATAACTATAAATATGACTTAGTAATAAACATTTCATCCAATTAATTAAATAGAGTTGCGAACTCACCTTCGGATTTCGTTTGATACGATAGACGAGGGTTCGAGTTTCTTTCCTCGTAAAAGGTCCCTACAAAGACCAATCAAGTGGTTTTTCTTTCGACTGGTTCTAATAGCAGCTAAACCCTATATGGGCATTGTATGAATGAATGCAAATCCCAAAACGTTATTATAGGTGATACTTTTACCATATCTACAGGAAACAAAGACCTTTATCAGTCGATTAAACTAGTAAAAAAAAGCTAATGGCTGAAATTTTAAAAGAAGGATTGAAAACGAAGAGGTTAAAATTACTTCAAGGTAATAGTTTGAGCCTCAAGATAAATTTATTGAAGTAACTTTTGCAACTTCTTCAGAACCACACAAGCATTTCCGCACAGTCAGGAAAATGAGGTTGTAGCTATGTTTTTATAAAAGAAGAGTTTCTAGACACTCTTACCTTGGTTGAGTATGACATTATTTCCATTTATAAACTTCAAACTTGAGTAGAGTAAAACTCTTCAGCGTTGAATCATTCAAAACCCTTCCTTAAGCCCTTCCAAAACACAAGAGAAATCAGTTATTTTGCTAAACGTTTAAACACTTCATAGATTTGATAGCTAAACGGCTAGATCGACTGATAAAACTTAAGTGAATGAGGGAGAACAGATTTTATAAACCAAAGCCACTCAAATAATAAGTTGAAACACAGCTATCTCCCTCAGCGTTTATTTCTTCACCTTCAGTGTGGCTCTGTGGTTTCATCCCCAGTAAGAGCATATTCAAGAAATGATTTACGCCAGTGGTGAGAAAGGAGAGATAACTCGAAAAGCTCGTGGATTTTGAACGAGAGTTTATGAACAGACATGACAAGCTGAAATAGAAAATTAAACACCACAATAGTCCACGCCGTCGTCGATACGATGGTCCATAATACCCATTACATCCCTGCAATAAATCAACCGAGCGCCCAAAATCCACAACACCCATTACGACCATGTAATAAATCAATGGAGCAGGCGAAAATTAATACAGGTTTAGGGACTCCACCATACTACTGTCAAGACCGGTTTGAAATTCCCTAGGTCAGGGCTGATTACTGGCTACCCATCATACATCATATACGTGGAACATGGCCCTGCGACAATGTCCTTTCTTGAATGATGTTGTACTGAAACATGCATTTAAAGGCCAGGATTTTTTTGCAAGCAACAGAGTGGAGATCTACCTTTCCGTCTTGATTCAAATAGCATAATGCCAGTCCATGTGGTTCGAAAATGCACTGAACAATTCCTGGTGCTGCTAGGCGACGGTGAAATCTGGCTTGAACGAGACTGCAATTTGGTTCCATGCACCGTGCACCCAGACTGCAATTTGGTTCCATGCACGAGGACATAATGCACGTTAATGGCGGCTTTCGTCACCTCCGCTGCCTACGTATGAGGATGGACATCGAATGCTCAGGTCATCACACAATCCACCAATCATAAAATTTAAAATTTAATTAATTCAATTTATTTTTAAATCTTCCAAAGTTAAACATTGCAATTTTTTTAAATTTCAAAATTGCCATATGCAAATTAATAGAGCTGAACCATATATATATGTCCCCATCGATGACATAAAAAGATAAATCTTCTTGCCGATGTGTCACCACTTAAGGAAATAAAAATTGTAAGTGTCGACGTATATTTGTTCTTAGCACAAATTTCATAATGATTCTCCTAACACAACGCAATATTAGTAATATTTCCCCCGACTCGCCGTATTACTAGTGACTAGCCCTAGATAGAACACACCCATAAAGAGGAATTCACCAATAAAAAAGAAATGAGAGCGCGTCAAAGAGTAAGCACAAGTTGTGTTCATTGGCCGTTGACATGTTGGTGCTCCCTCAAGAATAAACTTGCCTACGAGGCACCTTACAAGTAAGGTGACGAAGTATGGAATGAAGCACCAAAATGATTCTAACTTAGTGGATATAACATCGACATGTCAATAGGAAATTAACAAATGAGACATCTAGATATCGAGAAAATAATCGATGATGGTGCAACTTGTGTGGTGAATATTCAGATGGACTGCACTAATGAAGTGGTGCAAAAATATAAAGAAAGGGGGATTTGATAAGGCAGATAAGGCACATAGATAGTAGCTAAAATTTTCATGTTGTGCCAAACTAAATATGAGGAAAAGTGGTGATATAAGGGAGACCTTTATTCTATGTGGGCATCATTTATTTATACGCCAACGAGAAGATGGAATGATATAGTAGAAATAAATGTTGGATGTGGAGTTTACGTATTGATATGAAATTTTTAGGATCTTTTCAAGCATAAAAATTGTATGTGAAAATTGAGTAATTAACTTTATAAAAATACTTTAAAAAGATAAATTTAAGTTATTAATCAAACCACATAAGCAAATAAACAAGTATGCAAACCATAAAATTGTAGACAACAGTTGATAATGGAGTTCACCCCCTTTGGGCTACGTCGCCGAGCCACTTCTAATGAGAAGGCCGATCTTATTAAGTATTCAAAAGATTACATACATGAGTTCTAGAAAAACTTATGAGTTCTATCAATCAAACCCAGAAACAGACTGCACCACTATGTTCCTCTTGAAATTTTGAAAAAAAAATCGAGCAAACCGAGACAACCCTCTTCTATGCATGTATGTACTGTATGGTCTGTACCTTGTTGTACCCCACCTCAGGATCTGTGAATAGCGCGGTCGAACTCTGTCATCTCATGACTTGAAATGGGGGTTTATATGGCGTTTTGAGCCCTAAAATGGTGGCCACATGCCCCATTTTGGGCTTACCTTTCCAACAAATTATTAAGCACATCACATCGATATGATTCAATGGAATGGATCGTAGCCAATTGGTAAAGTGTTTTAAATCGGTAATGGATGTCCCAGGGTCAAACGCACAGGCCTCTCATTCCTCCTATTTTATTGCGATTCAATATATGATATAACAGAGACGTGGTTGTTTGGTTGGATATGATTTGGCTTGTGGATTGTTTATTGGCTCATGATGTGTTGTTGTGGTGACTTGTGGTTCCACTGGTTCTATGCATTGGCATATGGTTATGTTGTGCCTTTTTCAGTGGACCGTTGCTTCAATGTTATGATATGTGGCAAACACATTAGGGTCGAGGGCTAATCCCTTGGACCGTCCCTTTTGTTAAATAAAACAACCATTCAACTTCAAATAGTAGTGAAGATCATATAGGGTAAGAACCAATGAGCAAAAGTTATCGCTAGCGAATATGGTGAAGACTTAGTTGGGGGTTCGATCCTCCTTGACTCCATATATTTTGGTAACCAAAAAAACAAAGTGCCAACTAGGTTGCCACGTGGTAGGCCCTGGTTGGTCCACATAAATGCCTTCCCTACCACTTGTTAACATGGCATAGGTCCAACTCATATGCCATGTCACCTGGAACCTCCACGTGGCCTTTTATATAGATTCCATATCACCTATTTGTTGATTGTACATGTTGACTGTACATTCCATGTGGCCCCCTTTTTTTCCATTTTACATGTTTTGTCGTAACTTCAGAACTCAATTATGTTCATGGACGGAGGTTGTTTTACATGAAACAAATGTCACTAGAAAGCTCTCGATGAGATCTATACTACTTTAAGTATTTGTTTTCATTTTGATCTATATTGGATATCCTCCTGGATCAAACCTTCCCATTGGGAATATTTTGGGCCTCCAAAAGTGTGGAATCATTCAAAAAATAGGTGAGGGTATAGTTCCTCACTCTTCCGATCTCTAGACATCGCACCTTGCTTTCCCTTAATCCCCACACTAAGATATTCCACATCGCCTCTTTGTGAATATCTGACCTTCTTATCAAGTATGACATCTTCCTGAAGTTCATTGAGGTATTCAGGAGAAAACTCATCAACAAAAGGTACTTGAACTGATACATTTTGGTCCACAAGCATAGGAGGCTTATACAATTTTAAGTTTTCCACATTAGAAATGGAATAGATTTCCTTATAAGGAGGAAAATCTAATCGAAAAATATTGTTACAAACTTTATCCAAAATTGTAAAAGGTCCATACCTGATTGGTTTCAACTTTCTACCCTCACCTTGGAGTCGGTCTTTGCTGATATGAATCCAAACTTGATCACCAACTTGAAAGTGATGATCCACCTGATGATTGTCATGCTTTTCTTTATACTTGTCCTAACTTGATTCCAACTACTCCTACACTATTTGATGAATCAATTGGATCTGCTAAATAAACTTCAAAGCTTTAACTGCATCAACTTGTCCATATTCCACTAAATCTTTCCCAAAAACAAAGTCTAAGGGAGACTTTGGAAAATATCCAAAACATGTCTCGAATGGAGACTTATGTGTTGAAGAGTGTATGGATCTGTTGTAGGAATGCTAAACATAATGCAACTTCTCATCCCAAAGCTTAGGATGCTTGGAACAATACCCTCGAAAAATATATACAATGGAATGGAATGGAATGTTGTTATTTTATTCCACTTTGTGTGCATAAGTTCCCATAGAGATGACCAAAATTTCCCAAGAAAGTGGGAGTCTTCTTAAGATATAATAGAAGCAGGTAACCCAAAATGAAATCGTACATGTTGAAAAAGAAAATGAGTAGTCAACTCAGCTATGTTGTGCTTCTTACAAGGCATTAGAATGCACATTTTTCTGGACCTATCCACAACAACATCTAAGTAATCATGTCCTTTTCTAGACATTGGTAACCCTCCTACAAAGTCCATTGACACACTTTCCCATGGACAAGAAGGAACTGTAAGTGGAATGTACAAGCCTACATTTCTATTACTTGGCTTATTGTTGCACACATAATACACCCTCTTACATACTCAGACACATTATCATTCATTCGATGCCAATAAAAAAACTTTTGCAATTGTGCTGCAGTTTTTCCTACACCAAAATGTCTTGAAATGAGAGAAGTATGAGCTTCTCTTGTCACATGCACTCTTTCACTTTGTGGAAAACATATTTTTCCAATATGATACACCAACTTGTCATGAATATGATAATCCAATTCTTCATTTTGAGAGCCATGCATTGGTGATTCATATACTTCTTTTAAGTCTTTATCCTTAGTATAATGTTCAACATAGACCGTACCAAAGGACTTTGTTGAATGACAATAGAAGCACTTATTGGAGGTCTAGATAACATATCCACAACTTTGATTTGAATTTCTTTCTTGTACTCAATAACCAAATGAAATGTTTGTAGAAAACACGTCCACTTGAAATGTCTTGATTGTTGTATATTAGTTTGTGATTAAAGATATTGTAGTGGTTGATGATCAGTATGTATAATTGTTTCTTTACCCATGAGGTAATGTTTCTATTTCTTCACACTTTGTACTAATGCATACAATTCTTTATCATAGGTAGGATAGTAAATTATTTCTTTAGAGAAGGTTTCATAGTGATAAGATATTGTTTTTTTTATTTTGCATTAAGACTACCCCCATGGCATAACTACTAGCATCACTCCCTATTTAAAATGGCTATCGTATATCTAACATTGCAAGTATTGGAGGTGTTCTGATATTTTCTTTTAGAGTGTTGAAGGTTTTTTGTTCTTTGGATTCCCATTGGAAGACTTTGTTCACGCTTGTCAAAGCATGTAATGGATAAGCTATAAATGAGAAGTTCATAATGAGCTTCCTCCAGTTTGGGATGCTCCCAAAAAATTCTTACATCGGTTACATTATTTGTCTTAGGATAATTCACAATGACCTCCACTTTAGAGGGATCAATTCTAAGAAATCCTCATGAAATCCTTAAGAAATTCTGCTTTGGATGGGATTGAAGAATCCCAATGTTCTCCTTTTGGTGAATCCATTCTATCGCTTCTGGAACCAATTTCTAGGTCAAATTATTCAAGTTCTCCTTCACCTCGTTGAAGCCTTGATCTTGTTAACATTCACAAACTCACAATGCAATGGTTGAGCTGATATGATACCAAACTTGATATGAATTTTTTAGGATGTTTTTTAACCATAAAAATTGCTTGTGAAAAATGAATAATTAACCTCATAAAAAGACTTTTAAAATTCAAATTTAAGTGCTTAATCAAACCACATAAACAATTAAACAAGTATGCAAACCATAAAATTGTAGACATTAGATGATAATGGAGTTCACCCCTCCTGGGAAACGTCTCCATGCAACTTCCAATGAGAAGGATGATCTTATTAAGTCTTCAAAAGCTTACATACATGAGTTTTAGAAAAATGCTGAGTTTTTTCAGTCAAACCCAAAAACATATTGCACCATTGCATTCCTCTTGAAATTTCGAGAAAAATGAGTATAAATTTGACTATCATTTCTTGAGACCTTCACTGGCATGCAAATCGAGACAACCCTCCAATGCCTATACAAACTGTACGACATGTGCTGTGTTGTACCTTGCCTTGGGATTTGTGCATAATCTAACCAAAAATTTGTCCTATCATGGCTTGAAATGCGGGTTTATATGATGTTTTGCGCCCCAAAATGGTGGATACGGGCCCCATTTTGGGCTTACCCATCGCAACAAATTCTTAAGCATATCCTGCCAATATGCTTCAATGGAATGGGTTGTAGCCCATCGGTAAAGTGTTGGAAATGGGGAAATAAGGTATCAAGGTGAAACCCATGGGCCTATCGTTCCTCCCATTTTAATGTGATTCAATATATGTTATAATAGATACATGGTTGTTTGGTTGGATATGCGTTGGGTTGTGGCTTGTTTATTGGCTCACTATGTGTTGTTATGGTTCCTTATTGTTCCACCTATTCTATGTGTTAGCATACTTGTTGGAATATGGTTGTGTTGCAGTTTGTCAATTGGACCATTGGTTAAATGGTATGATATTCAACAAACACATTGGGGTCGAGGGTTGAGCCCTTGACCTATCCCTTTTTCAAATAAAACAACCCTTCAACTTCAAATAGTAGTGATTATCATATAAGGTAAGAACCAACAAGCGGAGGTTATGGATAGAGGATATGGTGGATACTTAGGCGGATAGGAGGTCGGGGTTTCGATCCTCCTCGAATCCATATATTTTGGTAACCAAACCAACAAATTTCCAACCAGGATACCACGTGTTAGGCCCTGGTTGGTCCACATAAATGCCTTCCCTGCCACTTGTCAACCTGCCATAGGTCTAACTCATTTTCCATGTCACCTGGAACCTCTATGTGTCCTACTATAGGGATTTCATGTCACTTGTCCGCTAACTATATATGCTTACTGTACACACCACGTGGCACTCGCACTCTATGGTGTGCCACGTGGCCCATTCTTTTTCCATTTTACATGTTTTTTTGTAACTTTAGAACTTAATAACTTTCACACCCGGAGGCATTTTTGCATGAAACAAACACCAATATAAAGCTGTAAACAATCTATACATTGTTGTAATCTTATATTTTTCAGTTTTAAGACTTTCATTTTGATCGATCTTGGGGATCCTCCTAAATCAACAATATTGATCATCAATCCTAGGCAACCGAGCCTTCTGCTCTCTCCATTACTTATTTTATTGGTCTCTACATCATTTTTATGACAATGTAAATTTTATGCCACCACTCCCTCACATTTTATCTTCATTGGTGCCTACGTCTATCACTTTCTCACACTAATCCCATTTTCAAGAGTTATTGCTTCCCTCGATGTTCTCCCCCATTTTTTCCTAGCCTCGGCTAAAGAGAGAGAGTGATATATGCCACCTTAGGTGATGTCCTTGGATTCACAAGGAACATGGTTCAACAAATAAAAATGGAAAAGGCCCCATATGAATGTGAACCCACTAGAGAATAATCAGTCTTTAGAATTAACACAAAAGGAATCCTACATCTTAAAGAGCATTAGGATTAGTGTTTACAATGCATCTTGAAGCAATGTCAGATCCCACTATAATAATAATAAAGATAGGGACTATAATCACAATGTGTTAGTTACTGAGGTATGTTTTTCCAGGTTGCGTTTGAAACACTTTTTCCTTTGAAAGAGCGCTAGCCCTCTAACCTTGAACTCATTCCCTAAGTCTATATTTCACACCATTAAGATTAATTTTAATGAAAAAATGAACATTGAGGTAGAATCAAGCAATTATAAGGTGAAATTAACATGAAATTAGCATATTTAGAAATATTTTGAATTCGTAATTGTCCTTAGGTCTTCTTGCTATCTGAAATGTGACAATAGACTATTTTTAGCTAGCTTGTTGCTTAAAAATACTATGTTTCATAACTTTAGGGGGTTTGTAGTTGTGAATATATGCTTGTCTAGTTTTAATGGTAAACTTATTTGTTTGTGTTTTTTTGTCCTTTACATGAATATTGATTATGGAACTAATGATTTGCGGGAGGAATTTATGTCATATAGACCAAACTCCAAACCAAGATTATTCAAAGTATATTTTTGGAAGAAAGGATGGGAAAATAAAAGGAGGAGTTAATCCCGATGCTGCAATATGATGATACCAAAAGCGATATAAAAGAGGAACCAATATATTCTTGGGGGAGAATTGTACTAATTATTCAAATTGGAAGAGTACCATGGCCACACCACAGAAGACAAGGAGGATCTTTCCATATACCGGAACATCAAAAGATCCAATTTTGTATAAGGTAGCAATGAAATCATAAGTCTTCTTTTGTGTATATATAATAGGGTGTTTATTTACAAATGTGGATATCAACACTAGGACCATAGAAAATACCACCAATGAAGTTAACTCTTCTTTCCAACTGACCATATTAAATAGTTACTATAAGTTTCTAATATAAAACATAAACTTAATATTCGACTGGGTATCCATGATAAAGAACGATTATATCACATTCCTAAACTAGGCATGGATTTGGGGAAATAAATTATGAGTAAGATACGATGTTGTTTATCAAACTCAATTGTTGAGGTTACCCTATATGATCACTGCAACACTCTAGTGTGTAGATTATGTGGTGAACATGATGCACCACAATTTAGGATAGGATGGTTATCCTTATTATATCATGTTACCTTACTGGGAACAAAATTCAATTGAGCATCAATCCTTTGATCAAACACAATGGATGTGGTTGTGAAAGCACATGTCAATTTAGCTAGACAACAATATCAGTTTCACATGTCCTCCTATTTGCTAGACGTAGTGTGTGCCGGGAATAGTTTCTTTGGTATGGGATGGATATGGACATCTGCATATATTTTGGTGCATGCACAATGACAAATTGTGGGAGCATAAATATGTCATCTCCTATAAACATATATGTGAAGAATCCATTATGCCATTATACATTTTGGTATATAAAAAAATAACCAAATGCATGTAATATAAAACCATTGAAGAAGTGAAAAAGTTGGGAAATTAGTTCTTGATAGAGTAAAGAACTTACTTGCATATATATGGGGGTTCACAGTTACCTTACATATTTCACAAATATGTCATAGAATAGGTAGTTTTAAAATAAATTACTAGGCATACTTTTATTACATATATCCCAAATATGTGATAGACTAGGTAGTTTTAAAATAAGTTACTAGGCATACTTTTATTAATGGAATTGGAGTTGATTTGTCCGAATCCAAAAAGGATTCATGAACACCTCTTCCAATAATAATTGGAGATAAAAGAATGACCCATGTGTAGGGTGCATAGGATGTGCTTAAAGGCTTGATCCTCTTCCATATTAAAGAAGACAAGTTCCAATGAAATTACAATAAAAGGTAAGTATTGAATCATTCTTCCTTTATAGGATATAATTGGACCTATATAGATGAGTTTTTTTTGAAGAATAATTTTTCTAGTGAGATGGAACCCTTGAAGACTTAGCTAGAAGGATGAAAAATGGAAAGAGTATAATTCTTAGGAAAATCTACCGGTGAAAGCAGGAGGAAAGAAAAACAAGTAGAAGAATAGGCCCAGAAGGAAGCTCACAAGAATATAGAAGAAGCTTAGAAGAAAATAAAAGATTATTAAAGGAGAGAAGATGATGATAAAATCCAAGAAGAATCCAGTAGAGGGAATAAGAGGATAGATATTAGAAAGAATCTCGAAGGAATAAGGAACAAAAAGAGAAAGTACACCAAGAAAAGGACAAACTATTTGAAATCCACAGGAAGTTTGAAGGAGGACAAAGACAATAGGAAGACGTTTAGGCCAATGGTATGCAAGACATGGATGTGGAAATATCCCCTGTAAGTACAAGTGCCCCACTAATTGGTGGAAACTTCCCATTAAAGGATTTGGGAATAGGCCATTATACACCATCTAAGGAGGATTTCATGGCACAACTGAGTTCCTTCAGTTTTGATAAATAAAAAAGGATCCGTAATATATTAAAGTGGTTAGCACACATCAAGATGGATATAACTACTGAAGCACTGATAATCATAGGCATAGATCATGCACCCACTCTCATATCCTCAAGAAACATCGCTAGTGCCATGTCTACTCAGTTTATCGTGTAAAAGATGAGTAATGATCTGGAAAGGGAATGAAGAAAGATCAATATTTTAGAAGATAAAATAATCTAAAATATTAGAAGCTTGAAGATGAGCATAAGAGTTACGCCACATGTATGATTTATTACTTACTGAAAATGAAGCATTAGTTTCTCAAGTGAAAATCTTGGAAGATTAAAAAGAAGAATTAGTAGCTCAAGTGGAAAAATTGAAGAGTGAAAAAGAAACATTATAAGCTAAAGAAAATAATTTTAAAGGTTACAAGAACATTCTAGTAGAATTTCATACATATGCTATCTCTCTACAACATGATTTCCTTCATATGCATGAAAAAATTACAAAACAAATCCAAGAATTACAAATATTGTAGCAAGATTAAGAGTTGCAATAGGAAGGCTAGTGAGATCGACGTGATTAATTAAAATATGGATTTCATAATCACTTGACAACGACAAGTAATTAAGGAACCTTCAAACCTTCCCAGGTGGAATCTTCAGGAAACCCGTCTGGATTATGCCATCATTGCCAAATATAGGAAAGTTCGCTTATTTTAATAGAAGGAAGATTCTACAGCATTGGAGAAATGTGAATGAAAGCATATAGGGGTTTTTAAGGTGCTAGAAAGGTGCCAAAAAGGTTCCAACTCCCATCCCTAGGCACACTTAGTAATCCCACACCTAAAGAAAAAAGAACTAATTAGAGAAAGATAAAGGGCAATAAGGATACTGTCATAAAGGGAATTCTGCACGTCACATCCCAAGCATTGGCAAGTCGTGTCTCATTCCCACCCATGAGTTACATGTGATGAATTCATGTAATACATCCTTTACCAAAGGGATTCCTGCATTAAATGAGGAAGTAATGGTGCATGAAGTCTCTTTTATGATCCTTATACCACAACAACTTAATATTATTATGTATGATTTTGAGTTGTGGGACTCCTTTATAAAGTCAAGAGAGATTAATTCTCCTTGAAATAATGTGATATGTAATTTCTTTTTGTTTATTTTTGAAGAAAAATTCATACTCAAATAAGATGAATCATTAAATGATCTCAAAGCTCAGAAATAATTGAAAGGAATTTGAAGAGTATCTAAGTAGTTATCTTTGTAAAGGCTACAAATTAAAGCCAAGGAGGAAGGCTTAGGGATTTTTGGGATTACCAATTTTTCTAAAAGAACTATTTATTCCTTAATGAGAAGGAGAAGCCAATGGACTAGGGATTTTGACATAGGAATATTTATGTTATGTCGATGAATTATTTTGAACTATTTCATGTTTTGTCACATGCGAATATGGAGTGAGATTGTTCTATATTTCTGAATGGACTTTTCCTATGACTTTATGTTCCTTGCTTCATATTTTATTTATGTTTAATAATTACTTTCTATGAGTAGTGAAGTATGAATGATGTAAATACCGGTACTGTTCCAATATTTATGTTTCATTATGTTGATTGATTATTTGGTTCTTAAAACAACTATCTGAATTTAAAACTTTGATGCTCAATGTTATTTCGTCGTGACCTTGTTAAATATCACTCCTAGTTAGGATAGGTTCGGATAGTTAGAAATTTTCATTTAGTATAACTCATTTTTCATTTTATTTCTTAACAATAAAATCCTAAATGGTGGATTGGGCCACAACTGGTGAAACTCCAAACTAGTGAATGGTACTCTACCTTGAACCTAGATGGGTTCCATATTATGAATAGTTTAAGGTCTAATTGAGACTTTCTATCGTGGAGAACCCATTTCTTTTGATACAAGGACATTTATGGGTGTCAACACATTCTAATTTTTTTATGGAATAGATGAAATATTCTCATCATATTCAAGCCAATAATAGTGACACACACAAGTTTACCACTAGAACATATGCAATAAGTTTAGATAGAATTGTGCCTCATAGGGAAACCCTATCTAAACCTACACAATGAATGGAATAAGAGAAAACCTATTATGTTTTTGTCGTAATAACAAATGGTCTACATGACATAAATTTCAAGAACAAAATTATTCACCTAAGAAGGTAATGACGAGGAAAGTAGAGACATCCACAGAAATGGGTGATGGAGAACTTCTGAATAAAAAATAGTAGGGGAAATATGTAAAAGAATTTCCAGAACATAGATCTAGAAATGTGTGAAATATCAGTTCATGCATTAGCACATGTGTCATCCTCTCAAACCCTCAATGTTGTAGGATACATTAATAATAAAAGGTCATAGTAATTATAGATTGAAGTAGTACACATAACTTCGTTGATAAAATATTAATTGAGAACCTCAGATGTTTTATGTATCAAATGAAATTTTTTCAAGTTTAAGTTTCTAATGAGGGAGGTATTGGTTGTGTATGGAGATTCCATAGTATAAATATTATTATGGTAGACTATAATTTATCAATCCCCATGTATTCCATTCCCATTGGAGGAGTTTGTTGTCCTATGGATTCATTGTTTCAAAACTCTTGGTATAATTTCTACAAACTATAATGAATTATTCATGAGAATTGAATAGTAAGGAATTCAATATGAAATAAAAGTGTTAAAATATCCACCATATCAAATCATTATCCCTCAAAATGGTTGTACTAGATTTATTGCTAGAATTTATGATATGAAGTGAAGAATGAAGATGAAAATATTCTAGATGAATTAAAATGTAAATTGGAAAAGAACTATAGAGTTTTCCAAGATATTGTCCATCTAAAGATCGTGAAAATCAAAGTAAGTGTAATTTCCCCCTTATGGAAATTTTATCAAAATGGCCAATTCTTCATTTCTTTCACAATGTACTCAAATTCATCTTCTTACAACTCTAGTTATATGGATTCAATTGATCAAAAATTCCTCCAATTGCTTTCAAACTTGGTGAGGAAGGCCCTGAGGGGTGATGGGACATATTAGCACATCTATAAGACATATAATCAACTAATATACCCAAACATGGTCTTCAATTTTCAAGGGAATAAGTTTCGGAACAAGACTAGTCAATTTGGGAGGTAGAAATCCCCCCTGGGTCCTGGAAAAATCTCTTCACAACACTATACAACCTTCACTAATGGTGGGTATGATACTTGGATCTGTTATCAGACATTAATTAGAGTATATTTGAATCATCCTATGTGGTTTTGGGGTCAAATAGGTATCCAAGGTAACTCCATTAATTTACTAGTAATTTTGAGGTTCCAACCCCCAATGGTAGATGACTCCAAATAGCTCCAAATTCTATCGAATTGTAATTGCCGAAATGGCTTCCCAAATGTGTAGAAACTCACTCAAATTATCAAATTGAAGCAGGGGATGTGTAGAAGACATTATTAGAGACTCATATGTAGAACCAATCGAACTTCCATGGCTGTTATCACTTCTTTCAATTAGCTATAAAAAACTAGTTTTGGACCCTTGGGGAAATGAGATGTAGTTTGCTTCAATTGCTGTGAAATTCGACCCAATGGCCAAAAATGATCATTTAAAGAATATGAAACCGCTAATATGATTTAATTACAGTCCATTCATTCATAAATCATCAACAATTTACATAGCCATTCAAATCTATCAATATTATAAGAGTTTACAACAAGGAGGCGGGGAAATGGAACTGTTTCGTTATTATTGATCAATAATACATGATATTTCTTGGCCTTTCTACCTGAGATTTATGAAAAGAGAGAGAAGATAATTTGAATCAGATTACAAAATACTGGAGCAATAGGATCCCTCTCCAAGAGATAAATAGATCACCATGTGTGCCTCACTCCACCGATCTGAAATATGGTGAGAATATTTGAGATGAAAGGAAGAACAAGATGAACTTGATATTTCCATGAGCTTATGTAGCTTGTACCTTTAACTTATGACTCCATTGAATCTCATTGAAATACCTGAGTGTCCTCTCCAAACACCAACTAGTATGGGAATCTTTCACCCTTGAAATTGGCTAAGGCATGAACTAGTCATCCACTAGCTCTCTCTCTTCACAATAACAATTTTCACAAATGATAAAAGGACCTTTATATTGGATGATATCTGCATTTTATAAACATTATTGGTATTCTAATGTTCCACATCCATCCATAAACCAAATCCAAGATGAATTGGTGTGGATGCTCATGCTATTCCATGTGGCCTCTCTCTTCACCTTCCATCTTCCCCCAAATTTGAGTAGGAGCCTCTTAGCCTTATCCAAATCCCTTAAGAGCCCTCTAATATGCTCTATTTAGCCTGAGATGTCATATATGTCATATTTCAGCCTTCATATTTGACTTGTGTCATAATTGTCATAGAATCTCCAACATTGGTGTCATAGATGTCATAAATGTAAGGGGAATCTAGCCAAGTGTCCATGAAACTCCCATGTAAGTTACAATTCATCATAAATTATACATATGAAGTATATGGATAAGTATATTAACCTTATAATCCATCCAAAAACATTAAGCTTCCATAGATTCGAATTTGCAAGAGGAGGATACCATTTAACATAGGAATTCTAGCTTGTGTGCGTCCCACATCCTCCATGTGTCTTCATGATCAATTGCCACTTTGATTTTCCCTTGTATTTATTTTTTTATCTCCTTTATTAATTATTTATGCTATTATAATGTTCAAACATCATTTATTGTCCCCCTTATTCCAAATCTCAAATCTTCCACCCCAAACCTAGGATACTAGTGATTTTCCCCCTTGGCAATTATTTGACATTTAGTATCAATTTGACAACTTTCATGAATATGGAAAATGTGATTTGGCCATTGTGACCCAATGTAAAATTTGGGAAATTATAGTAATCTCATACTTAAATTACTCCTAATAAAAGGACATATAGATATTGACATCAACAAAAAGGGAAAATTTGGAAAATGGTACACGGCATGTTGGATGTAGGTATGATTCAACCAAGCAGGAGCTCCATTTTAGCACCAATAGTGATGGTGAGAATAAAATATAATGTTTGGAGGATAAGTCATGATTTCATAGATCTAAACAAAATCACCATTAAGATAAATTCCCTATTCCAAATATTGATGAGAAATTACATGAGTTTCACAGTGTGGCTTGATTCACAATGTTATATATTAAATGGGATACCACCAAATCAAATTAAGAGAAAAGCACATTCCTAAAACAAATTTTAGATCACATGAAGGGAATTATGAGTTCTTAGTCATACCTTTTGGATTGACTATTTCTCATCATAGTTTTCAAAACCATATGAAAACAAAACTTTGAGCTCATCTTAGAAAGTTTGTGTTGGATTTATTTGATGATATATTCATTTATAGAAAATCATGGGAAGAACACATTAAACACATGGATAAATTGCTAGAAATACTTGAGGACAATCAATTGTATGTAAAAAGGTCCAAATATGCTTTTGGGAAACAAGAAGTAGAGTATTTGGTTCATATATTTTCAAGGGAATGTCTTAAGGTGGACCTTCAGAAGATTCAAACTATAATGAAATGGCTAATTTCTAAGGAAATTAAGAGTCTTATATTATTTTTTTTCTTATGGGATGTCATAGGAATTTTTTAAAGAATTATGCATGCATTATAGGCCTACTCACTCCTCTTAGAGGATGTTATATATTATGCACTAGTATTAGCATTCTCACCCTTAAAAGATGCTATGTATTCTACACCAGTATTGACAATACATGATTTTGGCAAAACATCCATAGTCAAATATGATGCACCAAAACAAGGAATTGTAGCAATATTGATGCAAGAAAACAAACAACTAGATTTTGAATGTAAATAATTTAGGGGAAAATACTTAGTGAAACCTACATATGAAAAATAAATGACAACAATTTTACATACAGTTAAAAAATAACAACAATATCCCATGGGGAAGCATTTTAAATTCAAGACAAGCCACAACATCCTAAAGTAGTTTTTGATGAAAATATATTCTCATTAAAAGAGAAACAAAAATAAATAGAAAAATGCAAGGATTTTATATACAATAAAAGGAAGGACAACATGGTATAAAATTCCCTTCCCAAAATAGAAAAATTCTCTAGTTTATATTCCATTACGTTATCCATTCCTGGTAGAATCTCACCATGAATGGAAAAAAGACAATAGTACTGGAAATCATAAAATGTATAAAAGAAGAGAGGAGATATATGAAACATAGGGAGTGGACGAGAAATATCCTTCGGCACAAGGGTATAGTAATATTATGCCCTCAATCAAAGTTGAGACAAAAAATATGAAGGGAATCTCATATTTATCTGATGGAAAGGAATTCATAGTTTCTTAAAATATATAAAATGATTTTTTTTTTGGGGTGGGGGGGAAGAAATGGATAAATATATCCAGAAATTTGTAAGACAATGTCATATGTGCTAAAGAAATATAGGAGAGATTGCCAACACCCCCTAGTATTACTTCAACTATTAGACATACCTGATCAAATATGGGAATATAACAATGGAGTTCATTACTAGTTTAGAAAAATTAGAAGGTATGTATTCCATTCTTGTGGTTGTGTATAGACTCACAAAATATGCCTAGTTTTGCAGAATTTAAAGTACATATACTACAACCCAATTGATGGAAGTGTTCATGAAGTAAATTCATAGACTTCATGGATTTCCTAAAGTAATAGTCAATTATAGAGATCCAAAATTAACTGGAACTTTTTGGAAAGAGTTATGGAATATAAGGGGAAAAACATTGGATATGGGTTCAACATATCATGCACAATAGATGGATAAATAGAAATGGTCGAAAATGTTTAGAGGGTTATATATTTTTTCTATTCTTTAGAAAGTAGTCTGAATGGATCAAGTGTCTTCCTTTAGAAGAATGGTGGTATAATACCACTTATCACACATCTACTAAGATGTATCCATTTGAATATTTGTATTGTTATCCAACTTCTAGCACCATAACATTTTGCAAGACCATTCCAAAGTATAGGTAGTAGATTCACATATGAAAAAACTAAAGAAACTTTTCAAATTCTTACAGAAAACCTTTAGATGGCCTAGAACAAGACGAAGCATTAAGTACATCAAAATATAAGTGAAATAAAATTTGAGGAGGGTGATTGGGTGTTTTTTTACTACAACCTTCATAGAAATCTACTATGAAACAAAAGAAGAGTCATAGATTATCTCCAAATTTTTATGGGCCCTACAAGATTCTTCGTAAGAGTGGAGATGTGGATTATGAGTTAAATTTTCCTTCTTATCACATTCATAAGGTTGAATGTTTTTTTTGGGGAAAAAATCTATTAGTGCAAATGAAATTGGCAAAATTAGATTAAGGACATACTCTTCTAGTGCAAATGAAATTAGGAAAATTAGATGGAGAAAGCTTGCTAATGCAAATGAAACTTCCAAAATTAAATGAAGAAGGGAAGTTGGTTCTTGAGCTAGAAAAATTTATTGATCGATTTTATTTATATTTAGAATAGATAGATTATGGAGTACCTAATCAAGTGAAAGAATATGCCTCCGAAAGAAGCTAGAAGCAAAAATCAACAATTTAGGAAGAAATATCCTTAATTTAGGGCAAACCTTTTTTAAAGAGGGGTTTCTATGTTTGTTAACATAATGAAACATTCCTCCACATTTGTTTCATCCATGTAGTCAACATTAAGGGGGATTTAAGAATGTGTATAATGTTCTCATTTTCTATCGTACTTCCTGTCATTATGATAAGGCATTATGTATACATAATAATTAATTATTAGACTATTGGGCATGTTATTGTTAAATAAATTGCTAATTTATAAAGTGGTTATATCCAATATTCATCATGAGATATGTTTTCATATCGTTATATATAATATAATAGAGGTGAAGGAGGTTCAATTCCTATGTTTGGTGAATTCATGTGTGGAGATCTCAAGTGTTGTAATTTAGAGAGTTTGCTTGAAGAATTAAAGAACTTATTCTACGGATGTTTCCCCATATTTGGGTTTTACTACATAAATATCATCTCTTGTCTCTTATCCCTCCTATTTCTTAGATATTATTTTTTATACTTTCCATATAAGTTTAGACAACTTGTATCTTGTGGTTATATGTTGATGCATATGTTCTAGATATTACATGGGACCAAATCTTGCTATCTAGCTCTAACTCCTTGGATAAGATTATATGTTGATTTTTTTGGAATCAAATATTAGTAGATATTCAAATCTCTTAGTTCACCATTACAAATAAATTTTGTGATCCATACTTTAGTATATTTCCAAAATAGCCATGTACTTATTTTCTTCATTTTATGACAAATTTTCACTAGATATGGCATTTCCATTTCTATTGTATCCAAAGGATGATAATGTTAGAATAATCAACCCATAGTTAGCTACCTTAGACATTAATTAATCCATTTTTGTCTTATTTGCCTAGTTTCCAATATTCCACTCTATGCAACTTGTCTTCCACATGTCCTAGAAGTCAAACTTGCTAAAACTGAGTCATGGAGCACTTGGGAAACCTCATGGAATCCATATTTAGCATATCTACTTTATTCTAGATCCTCCCTAGCGCATGTCTATTTTTCTGCTTTATTGCCTGCTTTACTGAGTTTTATGGAAAAAGGGAAAGTAAGACTAGGTGCAGTTGACTTGTTTTTTGCCCTCATCATCCTGCATTATTTTCTCCTAATAAAAGGATTTATGAGTTGTATTTCCATCACCTATTAGATTGCCTACTTGACTTTTCCAATTCGTGAGCTCCTAGGCAGATTTGGAAACTGCTTTATGCACCTATGGGGGATTTGACTAGATTTAGTAAGCCTACTTTTGACTATTTCGAATGGCATCCTTATGCATTCAAATCTCTATGTAATTATTTATTGCAGCAGCCTATGAATTCACAAGGTTGGCTATTGTACACTTATTCAATACAGATTAGTGTTATGCTCCAATTTCAGTCTCCTTTATGTGTAAATTTGCATGTTTGATTAGTAATTTTGTGAGTGCAATTGATCTATCACCTGGGCTCAATTTACACATGGTATCAGAGCCTTTGTAGATTGATTTCTCTCCTTCCATATTTCTATTTCAGGTTCGACATCTTGACTGGGAGCTATTCTGTTGACTGAAGGGACAATTTCTGAGCTATGGATCAATCTCAGAAGATCATCTTGACTCCATTTAATTTATTTGAATGGAAAGAAGAGATGGAGATACTGTTGAGAGAGAAAGGTATCTACAGGGTGACTATGGCAACTGAAGCAAAGCCAAATGCAGCTGCAGAGAAAATTAAATGGCACAACAGGAGGGATGAGGCTTATGGTCTCTTGTGTCTGAGCATATCCAGAGACCTCCTCTTCTATCTTGATGGATTGAAATCACCAAATGAAGTATGGGAGAATCTTGTAGAGATTTTTGGTAATACAAATGAGATGAGAGGACATCAAATCAAGAATGAATTGATCTCCTTGAGTCCCAGCAGCTTCGAATCCCTGCAACTCTATTTTTCCAAGTTTAAAGCCCTTGTTTTGCAGCTAAAATAGTGTGGAATTGAAAAGTAGGAGGAGCAACTAGTTTTGGACGTACTATCGAAGCTTGGCCCTAACTATTTAGTGGTGTTTTCGACCTTCCATGCCACCAAGTTGACAACTCGATCCTGGAAGATGCCTAAGCTTGTAGAGTTCATGGAATCCCTCACACAAGAACAAGATAAACTGGTGATGATGGGCACCATCAAACCTTCCAAAGACCAAGATTTGGTTGCTGGAGATTCAAGGGTGGATTCAAAAGGAAAGAAGAAAGCTAAGAAACTACCTGAGCAGAAGAGAGACAAGAACAAGTCTCAGGAGGAGCCCCAAGGCTCCAAGAAGAACTTCTAGAAGAAGAAGAACAAAGGAGAAATGAGAAAGTGTGCATACTGCAGTAAGGGCTTTCATCCTGAAAGCTCCTATATGAAGAAGCAAATTGACATGCTGACCCAAATCCTGGAGAAGAATAACATCTCCCTTCTTGATAGCTCAAAGAAGAGGGAAGGAGGATCAAATTCAGAAGACAGAGAGGGAGTTCACGCATTGGTGTTGGCACATGAAGCTCACCTAGCTTCATCATATACTTTGGAGCTTCAAGAAATATGGTTTCGACCAAGGAGGAATTCTCCTCTCTTGACATGTCGAAAGGTCCACCAATAGTGCTAGGAGATGACTCTCTCACTGATAGTTTGGGCAAAGGAAGGATTGATCTTGACCATGGTAAGTTCAGCAATGTATTGTATGTTCTAGGTCTTGCCTCTAACCTCTTGTCAGTGTATCAAATGACCCACACAGGGTCTCCAAAGAAGGTCATATTCTCCCCTGATGATGTTGAGATCATGGAGATATCGAGTGGTAAAGCCACTGCAAAAGGAGTTGTAGATCACACTTCGAAGGTATACTGGTTTTTACATTTTCTACCCTACTCAAACCCCTCTGCTCTTTTGATTCATGCTAATGAGGCAAGCAAACTTTGGCATGAAATATTTGGCCATCTTAACTATAAGTATATTTCTGATCTAAGTAAAAAATAAATTGTCATAGGGTTACCAAAGATTAAGTTTTCCAAGGGATTCTGTCAAGGTTGTGTCCTAGGAAAACACCGAGAGCATAAATTTGAGAGAGCTAGTCATGAGAGAACCTCTGCACCTCTTGAGTTGATCCACAGTGATGTTACTGGTACATTTCCTCATATGTCAATGAGTCAGGACAAATATGCATTCAATTTCATAGATGAATTTTTCAGGTACTGTTGGGTTTACTTCCTGAAGCATAAGTCTGAAGTTTTCGGCCTCTTCAAAGTCTTTAAGGCTTTGGTTGAAAACCAGTTTGGGAGGAAACTCAAGATCCTCATATCTGACAATGGTGGTGATTATGTCAAGTTTTAGTTCATTAAATATTGTGAAGATGTAGGTATTCAGATGCATCATTCAATCCCTTACACACCATAGAAAAATGGTGTTGCTGAGAGAAAGAACGGATCACTGAAAGAGATGACAACCTATATGTTGGAGGCTAAGACTTTTCCGCCAAAGTTTTGGGCCACGGCTATAAACTGTGCATCCTATATTCAGAATAGGGTGCCTCATAAACATCTTCATGGTATGACTCCTTTCGAAGCATGGAGTGGGGACAAGCCAGATGGGACCCATTTCAGGATTTTTGGCTCAAGGGCTTGGGCTAGAATTCCAACAGAAAAGAGGAAGTCTTTGCAGCCCCAAAGCCAAGAGTGTCTATTTGTTGGGTACTCTGAAGATTCAAAAGGGTACAATTTGATCAATTTGAGCACAAACAAAGCCTTCATTGAAAGGAGTGTTCAGTTCCAAGAAGAGCCTTTAGCAGCAGTTGAAGTTGGAGAGTCCTCTTCACCACCAGAACCATTGAATGTAAGTGAAGAGACAAATGAGTTTGCTGATTTTGATATGTCTGATAATTATGATTTAATTGCAGATCCTAATAGTCCTACAAGACCAAAATGGGCAGCAAAGACCATTCATGCAGCTGGGGAACTAGCTAGAAATCCTAGTGATCGTAGGAGGACTAGATCTCAGTTTGAGAGTGCCTTGAGCATGAAAGAACCTTTGTTTGCAGAGAAATTCTATTTGATGGTTGAATCAGACCCACAGAAATATGAAGATGCAGCACATGATCCAAGATGGCAAGCAGCCATGAAAGAAGAATTCAGCTCACTCTAGAAGAACAACACTTGGGAGCTGGTTGATCTTCCCCCAGGGAGGAAGCTAGTTCAATGTAAGTGGGTTTTCAAAACTAAGTTTGCTGCTGATGGTTCACCTTTGAAATATAAGGAAATATTGGTAGCCAAGGGCTACTCACAGGTACATGGTATTGACTACAATGAGACCTTTGCACCAGTGGCAAAGATGGACTCCATCAGGCTAGCCTTAGCCATTGCAGCTTCGAAGCAGTGGGAGGTACATCACATGGATGTGAAGTGTGCTTTCCTGAATGGAGATATTACTGAATATATTTACATGCAGCAGCCTCAAGGGTTTGTTACTAATCCATATTTTGTGTGCAGGCTAAAGAAATCATTGTATGGGCTTAAGCAAGCCCCCAGGGCTTGGTATGCCAAGATTGATGGCTTTCTGCTGTCATTGAGTTTTGTTCGATGCAAGTCTGATCCAAATGTTTATTTGAATCTGATTCATGGTTATTTCATGATTATTTTCTTGTATGTGGATGACCTTCTGATTATAGGAAGCTCAAAGAAAGAAATTGCCTCCTTGAAGGATGCAATGAACCATGCATTTTCTATGACTGATTTGGGGTTGTTGAGCCATTTTTTGGGTCTCGAAATTGCTCAATCCCAACATGGAATACAAGTACATCAGTCCAAGTATGCTTTGGATTTGGTGAACAAGTTCAACATGAAATATTGCAAGCCAAGCAAGACTCCCTTCCTTTCAGGAGTTAAGATTGAAGAAGTAGCATTAGAGGAAATTTGGGGTCTAAAATGGGCCTTATAAGAAAACGTGCCAAAATAAGTTTTTGTGAGTTGGAATTCAAGAACCAATAGAATTTCAATAAAATAAGTCAACCATAATGGTTGAATTGACATATTTGTCATTAAAAAAAACTACTTTTTTTGTTCGTATTTTCGACATATCTCATTGTGTTTTTACTCAAATTTCGATTGGGAGAGCTCGTTGGATGCGGAATTTGATTCCACATCCAACGAGTACCCACACTGCATACTTTTTCCAGATCCCACTACCCCAAAAATAAGAAATACCTGAAAAAAACGTGATGATGACATCATCATCACATTTTTTCAGGTATTTCTTGTTTTTGGGGTAGTGGGGTCCGTCCAAAATATGCAGTGTGGGTACTCGTTGGATGCGGAATCAAATTACGCATCCAACGAGCTCTCCCGATCGAAATTTGAGTAAAAACATAGGGAGATATGTCAAAAATACGAACACAAAAAGTAGTTTTTTTATTTCTTCCTCCAAAATTAATCAATATTATTTTATTATTTTAACTATTATTTTATTATTTTAACTATTATTTTATTATTTTCCTTACGAGGCCCATTTTAGACCCCAAAATTCCTCTAATGGTTCTTCTCCTATGGTAGATAGTACACTATACAGAGAACTGATTGGGTGTTTGCTGTACCTCACACACACTTGACCTGATATTTCTTATGCAGTAAGTGTGGATTCAAGATACATGGATCAGCCTCATGAGATTCATTGGAGAGCATCCAAAAGGATCCTTAACTTTGTCCAGGGAATAAGAACTCATGGGATCTTCTACAAAGCTAAATATGATCTTGATTTGATTGGGTTTACTGACAGTGGTTGGGTAGGTGACAACAAAGATAAAAAGTCAACATTAGGATATGTGTTCATGCTTGCTGAAGGACCAATCAGCTGGTCAAGCAAGAAACAGAGTGGCATTGCACTCTCATCTATAGCAGCAGAGTACAGAGGAGTTGCAAATGCATCAACTCAATGTTTATGGTTGCAGGGGTTATTTGGTGAGTGTGGATTCAAATCAGAGTTCTCAAATATTATCTATTGTGATAATTAGAGCACCATTCGAATCTGCAATGATCCAGTTTAGAGACAAAGAACCAAACACATTGAGATCCATATGCACTACATCAGACGGCTTGTGCATGATGGCACCATTCACCTACTCTTCTATGCACCTTCAGAACAAGTAGCTGACATCTTCACCAAAGTTTTTTGTGAGAAGACATTCAGCAATCTCAAATCACTGCTGGGGATTGTTGATCATGCTATGAAGCATGATTGATGACAAGATTTTCAAATTTTGTTTTACTGTCCATGTTTAAGGGAGGATTTTTCCACTGGGTTTTTGCCTCTTTCCTTGGTTAAATAGGCATGCAGTATGTAAAGGGTGACTAAGCCTTGTTTCTAGGCCCTATAGTTTTCTGATATTTACTCATAAGTTAGGCTTAAGGGGGGGTGTTAGAATAATCAACCCATAGTTAGCTACCTTAGACATTAATTAATCCATTTTTGTCTTATTTGCCTAGTTTCCAATATTCCACTCTATGCAACTTGTCTTCCACATGTCCTAGAAGTCAAAATTGCTAAAATTGAGTCATGGAGTGCTTGGGAAACCTCCTAGAATCCATATTTAGCATATCTGCTTTATTCCAGATCCTCCCTAGCACATGTCTATTTTTTCTGCTTTATTGCCTGCATTACTGAGTTTTATGGCAAAAGGGAAAGTAAGACTAGGTGCAGTTGACTTGTTTTTTTCCCTCATCATCCTCCATTATTTTCTCCTAATAAAAGCATGTATGAGTTGTCTTTCCATCACCTATTAGCTTGCCTACTTGACTTTGCCAATTTGTGAGGTCCTAGATAGATTTGGAAACTGCTTTATGCACGTATGGGAGATTTGACTAGATTTAGTAAGCCTGCTTTTGACTATTTCAACTGGCATCCTTATGCATTTGAATATCTCATGTAATTATTAATTGCAGCAGCCTATGCCTTCACAAGGTTGGCTATTGTACACTTATTCAATATAGATTAGTGTTATGCTCCAATTTCAGTCTCCTTTGTGTGTAAATTTGCATGTTTGATTAGTAATTTTGTGAGTGCAATTGATCTATCACATGGGTTCAATTTCCACAGATAAAAAATAACACTTGAATATTTGTTCATCAAAATCCCCCCCATTTATCTGGATCAAATTAAAAGCATATCACAGATTAGGGTAAAAATTATGGATTTATAAATCTAAAGTTTGGATAACATTTTTTTTGGGATATATGTGCGTGTGTGTGTACATATACATATAAATTTTTGTTTCTTCAGAATATAAGCCATGGGGAAAACCACTGGGTACTTCCCCTCAGTTCAAGGATCAAGAAAATTTTTAAGGATCCATAATTTTCTTTAAAGTGTAGAAACCTTGTAAAATATTACTAATTATAATATGTTATTGTTAGGGAAAGTGTTCCTATGGTTGGGTGGAGACCACTAACATACTAGGGTTCACATATAAACATTTAAATCTATGTGAATACAATAAATATGGAAATGGTTAAGGGATAAGAAAGTGTGTACCTTACAAACATAAGGTTGATCCAAGCCTCTCTTTGAGTCCTCATCTTGATCTCCAATCAAGGAACCTACAAAACCACTTTGAGACCTTCCTCAAACCAATTTTACTACATATAAAAGATTGATATTTAAAAGAACATAAAACACTAATCTCATAAACATCAATAAGTAATCAAAACTTAGATATGCATACACACAATGATTTGGAAAGGGAAGAATGTCTACTCTTTTATTAAAGAATGAAGAAAGTACATAATACCTTCCTTCAATAAAGGAACCTCATGAAACCTTCAATACTATTTCTCTTTCTTCTCTCCTCGAAGAATCCCAACCTCCCAACAATACATAAGGGTTAGACGACAACTAAGGCACACATGAGGGGATGAGAGTCAACATTTTTCCAGCATAACATTGCAATCAACTAAGCTCTCTTTCATGGTCCCCTCTCCCTCTCTTATATAGAAAATGAAGAAGAATGGGTTGAGGAAGAAGTAGTTACAATGGAGAAGATGGTTCCAAAACCACCCAAGCCACCCACTTTTCGAGATTATATGCACTTGGTCCACCAACGTTTTTCCCTTTCAAACACATGTTTCTAGTGAATCCACTAGTGTGCGACATGTTAGTGGCTCCTTTCCCACTAGCATGTACCTAAAACACACACACACACACACACACACACATATATAATACAGACGTACACACACACATATATATGTATGTATGTATTTTTTAGGTACAGGCTAGTGGAAAAGGGAAAAACACTGGTGGACCAAGTGCAAGGGGCATTTTTGGTAAACAAATTCATTTTTAGGGATTTTTTAGGTGTATTTGGGGCTCCAACTTGTGTTCATAATCTTCCCAACTATTGAATGAACCATGAATGAGGTTAGGCCATCATTATGAGGTACGAAATATGTCTCTTCCATCCTTAAATGTACTTTGGGTGAGTGGCAATAACTTCATGAAGTGTCGTCATGTGACCAAAACATGTAAGTGTCGTCACAAATGAATAAGTACCAAATTTGGATATAACATATTCCCCCAATGTATGAGGTCAGAGGGTAAAATGATGGAAAAAATAAATTATAAATAATAAATGGTTGGTTCATGGAGTCGAAGAAACTGGGGAAACCAAGATCATAGGATAAAATGGGGTACTTGAAAGAGAGGAAAATGTTAGACAATTTGATCTCTGGGACATACATGTCCACGTACAAATGATCGCCTGAAAGATACAACGCAAATACAACATATGCATAAATGATGTAACTATCATGGCCACACAAAATACAAAGTGGTGCCGTGTGAAATAGAGATGAGTCATGTCCACAAATGAATAGGGTAGATCCATGTTCAATAACCTATCATAGCCACTAGAACACAAGGTGGATTTATGTCTCACCAGGTGTCATATAAGGTGTGACATGGTATTGCGAAACTCAGGTAATAGAAAAAGATGATGATGTTGGTGTTTTCCCAAGGTATTCAATCAAAACCATCTCAAGGTACGAAATCCTAAGCATGAAAATAAATGAGCTGAAGTTGAAAAAAGAGGATATCGTTTGATTACTAGTCATTGATGTAACCATTAACAAACATGAGGGAACCCACTGATAATGAAAATGGGCCCCAAGGTACCTAGCACATTCTAACAGGTGTGAATATATGGTCTTGAATTAGAACAACTAAAGAATCCATCGAGTAGGATACATTGAGGTATTCCTGCTACGTAAGAGCGAGGGAAACTACCACTAATGACTACAATCCCCAAGGTATTCCCACTACCTAATAGTGAGGGAAAATTACACTAATGACTATAAAAAATCTAAATCTAATTCCTAGATAAAGATGAATTGAAGTCGATGGGAAGAGACCAATTTTAAGGGAGGCATTAAGAAATCCTCCATCATCCAACTTGAGGGAAATAAAGGAAAATTTTTATTTGGAGTTGGGACAAAGGATTGCAAAACAAACCACTGAAGACATGATGAAATGGACTAATACTAGGCAGTGGACAATACATGAGGACAAGGAAATTGCATAATGGCCAACACAGGTATTATCCTTGAGCAATGAGCATGAAAGAATAGTGACTCGGGAATATTTTAGACACAAAGAGATAAATGATACACATATGCAATGTAGAATACATTAACATATTCTCCATATGATTAGAAGATTAACCAACCAAAGGAGTAAACCTTTAAGATCAGGCTTTATCCTAAGTCCAAAACTAGAACCCAACTATTGAGAGACTCAAATTAGTGCTTTGTTCAAGGATGACATGACTAGTTGCCATTATATAAAAATGCATTTGACACCCTTCCCTTCCCTTCCCTTTTCTCTTTTTAAGAACCTTCTTCATATTTTAACGAACTCAAAAAAGAGAAAGAATTATGGTCGATAAGGCACTATCATGTGGATTTTTTCCTAGCCTAGCATAATTAATTCTTACCAGTTTTTCAAATTTAGAAGCCTGAAGATTCCAAGGTTTAACATTTTCATATATTTAGTCCCCTAGGTCTGAAAAAGTATAAAATAATACAAAGAAGAATTATCTTAGCTCGAGATAAATAAAGTATTCCTTTTTCGTAGTTAGTCATCCAGGTCTCAAAAAGGGGTAAACTATTACCAGAAAAAAACACTCTTTCAATAACAAGCATAAATATTTAGTTTAACAAGTGTGAAGGAAAGCAATATCACTCGTGTTTTTCCATTGATTTTCTAGTATGGGGCAACAATAAATAAACTCAACGTCATTTTTTCTAAGGGGTTAATGAGCACAATAAAAGCATAAAAGTGCCCAGAATATTTTTCATGTTTTAACCAAAGCACACAAAAGCAAAAGTAAGCTAAAAAAAGGGTCATTTTTTGCAAATTTAGTCCCCCAGGTCCAAAAAAGAAAGAAACTAAAACCAGGGAGAGTTGTTCTATCCATAGTGAAATAGAGTATTCCTTTCTCGTAATTAATCCATATGATCCAGAAAAGGGTTAAAATTATACCTATGTGGATGTTCCTTCAATTCCTTTAAGGATATTGAAGTGAACAAGATAACTTGACGATCTTGTCAATTTCAAAGAGTCTAAACAGAGCTTAAATACAACTCCATATACCTTTCGCATAAGGGTTTAATGAGCCCAAAAAATTCAACTCATGGCCTCCTTTTGTTTTTAATGACCTCGAAGGATAGCTGGAAGAATGATCATAAAAGGAGGAAATGAGTGTTAAAGGTATGCATAACTAGTTCCAAGTGCATAGAACATAACTATGCATAGTGCAAGGAACATGAGAAATATAGGGACACTCAAGGGGCATCTCCTCTAGGTAAAATGTGTCAAGTTGAAACATAAAAATGACACAAGGATGAGAAATGATGAGAGCAGATATGAGAGATTATATAATGAGCTAAAAGCATGAAATCCTACATCAGGATCATGAGTGAAATTGGGGTAGACGCAAATGCATTTACAACTTAAACATAAAAATAGAATCCTGTTGTGCCCTGGCTCAACAGCCTTTACAAAACATTATTTCATCTAACAAAATCCTATTTTGTTTGATGAAACGTTCGAATTTCTCAGTGCAAAATAAAGAAGAATTACAGCTACTAAAACAATGCCATTTTGTCAGCTACTGAATTGGGGAAATTCGTTGTTTTTAAAGCAACCTTTGCAACTATAGAATATTTAACAAAATCATCACTAATGAGTTATTATTTTTTTTTGGGTTTGAAATTAAGGATAAATATTAATGATTTCTATATCCTTCGTTTTATCCTAATCTAGAAATTAATCCAAAACATTATGAATTGATTTTGTTATTATAATTATTGTTAGGGTTCAAATATTATCAATGGTTGGTTCGTGGTGATGTTGGTCGAGACCTAGAGTACGTAAGCCAAATGTGTTACAAACCATTCCCGACATATCCTGAGTTCTCAAACCATGGTCGACATTACCACCAATATCTATGCCGATCATTATTATATGGTATGTTTTGCAAAGTCGATTCTTGATTTAATGGTTTGTAATTATGATTATTTATCCGCCACCTTTAAAAGGTAGGTCGAATCCATGGTAGGGGTGCATGTATTATGGTTATCGTCGGGTTGATTTATGTCACAGCCTCTATCCGGATTCACCTATTGTGAAGAAAGCATGCTATCATGACGCTGGTACTTGACCTGTCTATCACGTTTAAGTCTTGGTACGTATCCCTCGTCGTGGATGCCTGTCAATGGAACACCTGTTCTACGTACAACGAAGGGCCTCTTGTCATTCAATTCAGGGTAATTCATGATAATATCAGTTGTCTAGGGTCTTCGACCATCGTTTGTGTCATCAATTGATTACCACTCCGAGTGCCGATGTCTTCGTTCATGCCAAACCCGCAGGGGTATAGCCTGCGTTTATGCATGGCTTATCCTGTTCATCACTTGGTTTTGCTTAGCCTTTATTCCAAGTGCTCACGATCTCGTGTTCTGTCTCTTGACGAGCTCTGGTACCTATTTTGCTTGCGGTTACGCACCTGGACTCAGCCAGTGATGGCACCTGTAGTAAGGGTTGAACCCTGCGAAATGACCTTGTTACATTCAGATTTTGAGCTCGCGGTAAAGGTCGAGGATATAGGGTGGATGCCGTTCTTGAAGAAATTCTCTGACTCGAACCCTGAAGTTACTAGGGTTTTTGCTCTCTCCCTAGTTGATTTTCAAGCAGAAGTTGGTGATCTTCGGTTTCGAGTTGATGAACGGTCAATAGCAGCCGCAACAGGTTTGTCCCTGACCGGTCAGAGATGGTTCAAATACCAGAAGATGAATATAACAGAATGGCGGCAGTTACTTAAAAACCCTGCTCAGGAAGTCTCTTTTCGAACTGGAGTGGCCCGTAAGTATTTCAAGAAAGAACAATGTCCTGTCCTTGATTTGATTCACCGTTACTTGACCTGTGAAGGTCGGTTATCGTCAGCGTATGTATATCACCTCCGTCTTATGTCTATTTTTATAGGGTTTCCGTTAAATTTGCCTTATTATCTTTTACATAGCCTGTTCAAAATGTCCAATGCGATATAAAAGGCCCTAAACGCGTCAGTCACAGCCTCTTTCATCATGGGTTGGTTCGCATGTTGATTGATAGTGAGTTGTTGAAGTTGGGTCCGTCATGGGAGGAATTTGTAGAGTCCAACAGTTTTTCCTCGTTTTGTCACTGCATGTTTGACAACACGGATGATTGCAGCAAACACAAAGATCCGAGTTCAGTCTCAGTCCCTTCTCTGCGCAAACCTTTGTCAAGTCCTGGCCGTATGAGCCCTGAACCCTGCAAAATTCTCGTGGCCAATCCAGTCAAAAGCGCTGACACTCCGTTAAGGTCTAAGCGCGTGAGGAGAGTTTCACCTTTGTCACCAATTACACCCCAAAACAGTATTGATAAAATTGGCAATCGTGGACGAAATCATCCCGAGGCTAAATTGGTTGGTAGATTCACCAAGAGCATGGCGAAAACTACTTCGGTCAAAACCCCTGTTATTGACAAGGTTCAGGTGGAAACTGTTGTTTTAGATGAGGAAGAAATTGGTATCTCTTCGCCTATTGATGATACTGTCGTTCAGCCTGAAGTTGTTTCGAATCCTGCCAATGAGACTCTTCCTGTTATTGATAAGGATATTCCTGTGCTCGACAAAGAAGTGCGAGAGGATTCGTTTGTTAATGCTCCGACTAAAGAAAAGCCTGTGCACGCAAATTCACCTGGTGTTTATTGTGTTGCAGATATGGCTCATCCTTTGTTTATTAATCGTCTGTTGGATAAAATTCGTAGTATGGAGGATAGAGTAGGTGAGATGGCAGTGAATCGGGATTTAATAAAGGCTGAAAATTCTATGTTAAAGGAGAACGTTAATACGAATGATCAACAGCTCCTCCGATTGAGAAATCATAAGAATAAGTTGATTAGGAGGGTTCTCAAATTGCAGGATGAAAATGACAAGAATGAAGAAAAGGTTCGTGAGCTTAACGCTCAGATTGCACTCATGTAGTTCAGGGCTGCTCCCTCGCCGAGTCATTCAAGTGGGGTGAATATCCAGGTCTTTAATGCTCCGGTAAATTTGTAGTGTTTTGGCGGTGTGTTATTTATATATCAGGTTTGAAGTTTTGATGATCAAGTTTTATTTACAGGTATTTGATGAGTGTGAAATTGTTTATTAATTATTTTATTTGTTTTTCTATTTTAATGACATTTAAATTATGTTTCTTTTGTCTTGCATCGCAGGTGGTATCATGAATATTTTCCTTCCCCGATTTTGATGATTTCGGTTGTATGGATGATCCCTCTATATCTGGAAGCAAATCGATCTTGCAGGGATTGTTTTCTAGGTGCCGTTACCTTATTTGTGTCCTTGATCTCCTGTTATGGACTGAGTATTCGCGCATATGCTGAAAAATGACATGTTCCCACTTGTCATTTTTATGCAAAATCAGTTAAGGATTTCAATGCTAATTATCTCCAGCTTTTAGAAGGTTTTATTTTGGGTAAATTAAAATGTATTTATAGGGCAGATAGCATAAGGGATAGGGGTCGATAGTTTGGGGAAAGGGAGGACAAGACCGCTGTTCGATCTATCTGTGACTCGAGACAGTTAACTGTCAGTAGCTACAGCGTTTGAACTGGTGATGTTTAATACATATATATAGTTTTTATACTTTACATATGGTTTATAATATCTTTCGGTTTTGCCACTCATTTTTCTACATTATAAATGTTTGTGATAATTTCCTTGAAGAATTGTGCAAATATTATTTACAAGTATCGACTGTTACTGTTTCCGATCCTGCTGATATGTCATGTTCTGTAATCAATGACTGATATCGTTGTTATATAATGTGTAACGACTTCTGTATGGTTTTGTTAATATTTAAATTTTTTTAAATATTGTCAAATGTTTGCATACAACGTCCTTGTCAGCGTAAATCGATTACAGGTTAAATTTTTCATTGCTCCTGATCAGGATAGAGGGTAGATTAGGATAATATGTGTTTAAGTTTTTTTATTATTATATTATTCAAAAAAATCTATTTGAGTCAGATCCTTTTATAGGAATTACCATCATTCAGATTATTTCTGTTGTAATTATTGTACACTGTGTATATTATACATCGCTGTAGAGTATTAACTCTGTTAATTTTTATCTTTCTATTCTTGTGTTTATAATTAACTGCTTTAAGTAGGTTAAATATAACAATTTGTCATCCTGTAATATATAATAAGAATTAACCTTGGTAATCCTAGGTGTAGGCCCGAAAAACAATCAGTAGCATTAATTTTAACCTTTAGACTTTTAAATTTCCAGGCTAACAGAGCCTTTAAACCTGTCGGGAACAACCATCCCAAACAGCTTGCAGCCTGTCCTAAGGATCCCGGTTTGGGTTGTTTCCCCCATTGCGGGCTTAGTCAAATACACCCGTCAACAAATCCTTATAGGGAATGGACATAAATATCTAAGAAACAAAGGCATGTGACTTAATATCAAAGTCAAGGAAAATCTAAAAAGGCTCCTGATTCTATGAGAAAAACTTATTATGGGAGCCAAAATGGCATAGAGGTGATGACTATGGTGACCCATGTTAGGTATGCTCTGATGTTGGATAGGTGATAATTCATAAAGAGATGGCTAACACATGAATATCCAACAAGTTAGACCCTATGGTGAATTCTTATGTAACGAGGTTGAAATGCATTGTAACAGAGGGGAGGTTTGCACCTATATGCGATTTTCCGAATATACCTAAAGAGTTCAAGTGATACGCCAAAAAGGACTAGTAAGAAACCATGAATCCAGCTAAAATTACCATCTCCAAGATATAACATTACCAATATCATATTCAAAAGAAAATACTTGATATAGGTCACTTTGGTAGAAATATTTTCAACTTCTCTATCTTCAACAAGAGGCATAATTGAGGCAGATATAACTGATGAAGACTCTATAGTTCCCAGGTCTAAGGATTTACAATCGACAGGATCAACCTTAAGAGGAAGGCCAAAGTTAAAAGAAGTGATGGAGTCTATATAAATAGACTCAACATCACGAGAGAAAAAAAATTCTACAAACAGAATCAAACTCATCAATATCATCGAATTGCATTCTATAGGAGAGTCCAAAGACTCAAAAGTACCAATGTTTGAGGATCGATAATCAATACTATCAGACCCAAAATCCAAGTCAGGGATTGATCTAATCGAAATTGGCTCAATGTCCAAAAGAATGTTAGACTGTATCATAGACTTTAGGAAAAATTCATCTGAAGTAAGTATATCATCCCAAATGAAATACATGTTTGAACATTCAATTGGATCAATAGGGTGGAGAGTGAACTCCAATGCCCCCATTGAACTGATCACTGGGTCAACTGTCGGGACCAAATCCGAAGAAGGTAAGCATGAATGTATATGCTTCTTCTCAGTAGAAATTGAACACAAGGGATATGATTCCACATAATTCACCCCTGGTGGGGTAGTGTCTACTGAAATGTTGGAAATGAACAAAGGATATACTTAGTCTAAAATTGGGTAATGAGAGGGATCAACAAATTCCAGCCGATCAATAGTGACAATGCTTCCATTGCGAGGAAAATGCATCACACTAAAGAGTGTAGACACCAAAACCTTCATAGCATATACGTAATCATGCCCAAGGATTATATTGAATTCTAAGGGGTCCTCAATAACCATAAAATCGACTAAGACAATATTCCCACCTAAAGGAATAGACAATCGAGAAAGAAATCCCAAAGTTTCACTAGATATTCTATCAAAATCTAGTGGCTGATTAACAATCGGCACGAGGTTTCAATATCCCATACTACTCCATTCATGCACGAATAAAATACTGATAGATTCTCCTTCATCTACAATACAATGAGAAACCGTGTAGTGTTTAACCTGAACCTTTATTTGAAAAGGAATGAAAAAAGGAAGACATGACTTAGATAGACTATTCCAATCAAAGGAATCAATCTAAGAGCTTGGTGGGGGTTCATTTGAAGCAAAGTGAGTGCCCCCTTGTCTAGAAAGTACTGAAATGGTAGTGAATAAAACATGACTAGTATACAAATCACTCTCCAATGGAAGAGTGGGATTGATCAAATATTGCATTGATTCAAGCATGCCATCAACCAAAGGTTGAATAGGTTATTAAGAAATCACATGTTGTTCTAGGGTAGAATATCCTTGATATTTAGACCACACTCTTTGTACTTATGAAATAGTAGGGAACATGTGAGTTAGATGATCTCCCTTAAAAAGCTTACAAGGGAACTAATACTTGCATGCTATACATTTAGGTTTCTCAACAGTGTCAACACAACTTGTAGTGGCTGACTGTTTGTCCCCAACATGATCTCTAGAGACTGGTTGGATGGCCTCAACATGAATTTGAGAGGCTAGGTGACTAGTCCATTGATTTCACATCTTCTTCCTATTCTTCATCCTTCTATTCCTTTTAGACTAATGGTTACTAGTATTAATAATTTCACTACATGAGGTAGAAGGAGGAGGAGATGATGTTACTGGTGAAGCAGGGACATAGTTTTGATGTCCTTGATATAAGGTGTTTGATTGAGAAGCATTAGGAGCATTTAGTACAATTAGAGCATAAAAAAACCAAACCGGTATACCAGGGGTGAATCCCAAAATATTCAAAGTGGCCATCAAGGGAAAAACCAATGTTCCCAACAAATGGAAAATCACAAAAATCCTTTGCACAGAGTTGCCTTGGATGGTTTCCATATATATAATATCCATAGTTTCCAATTCAACAATAAATAAATCTCTAAGGACGACTGAAAAAAACACTAAAGAGAAAACCACTAGAAATATTTGTAAGTATCCAAACCAGGGAAATAAATAACATATGCCTTCTAAGGGAAATTTTGGGATGATGAGGACCCATGAAAAACCAGTGAAGGACGAAGGACAATTACCCAAGGTCCATAATGCACCACCTTGGTTGCAAGATCTTGAATAACTAAAATTCTTTCCAAAATTGAATGTAAGGGATTTCCTCTTGCATCTGACCTAGGTACATTGGAATTATTCCTCCACAATCACCTCTGTAAGAGCCCTATGGTTAAGATACTAAGGCTACCAATATTGCAAAGTGGGTCCGAAGGGAAAATCGAAAGTCTAGTCAATACGCATGGGTAGGGTAGCTACCCGAAGATGTAAACAACACCAGCACACCATGGGACTAAAGGGTAGTACTGAGTAAGTACCTGAACACACACAAACTCTGGTGTATGCTTTATTGAGTGTTGGAGGGATATATCCTCTACCCAACCTCATATGACCTCTTACTTAACTTTTATGCAAGAGGATATTTCCAATTCATATTTTACAAACTTGGATTTCCTGAAGATGGGCCACTATGTTAGATTTTAAATACTTTGGATAGTTTAAATTCAAATCCTAATCCAAATCACTAGCCTAAGCTAGTAGGTGTCATTCCTAGTAAAGAAAGATTACTAATATATTTTAATATTAGTCTTTATTTTTTAGAGGTTATGATTACTCAAGAGGTAATGGTCATGGAACTCGTGACGTTTTGACTCATAAACGAAAACAACATGGAAAATGAAAAGATTTTACTTCTCTTTCCTTTTCAAAACAGACAATGTAGGACACAAATGCAAGACTTTATTTTTTCTTTTCAAAAATAGAAATATGCATGTGCAATTAAGACTAATGACTCTAAACTATAATGCATAAAAAAGAAAGAACTTGTTTTTAAATTTTTATTTTAAGATGAAAAGAAGAAACTAATTGCAAACAAGTAATATCAATCTATTATTAAAGAAAAGGGATTTAGATCTATACACTAAATCTACAAGATCAAGACCCTGGACTGGATAAAGAAATGATAACACCCTACTTGGAGATAAAACTTGAAACAAGAAATCAAACTAACCACCTTGGCACAAAGAACTTAAAACCAAGAAGACTGAGCAAGAAAAGGTCAAAATAAAACCTTTCAAGAGTTCATATGACTCACTAACAATCTATGTGTACTGACAAAGGTTGATCAAAGAACCATACAAACCAAAGTCATACCAATCATGGATATTAAGTACAAATTTCAACAATCCCAAATTGCTTCAAAAATATCATAAAAATCAAATTAATATCAATCACAAGATAAGACACTACTTCCAAGGGGTCCCACATATACTTGGGAACAATAGGGACTCCAAAAAGTGCAACAAAAAACTCTCAAACAAACCTTAAAGTGGAAAAACCAACCTACAGGAGGGACATGCTAGTTAAAAACATGCACAACATCTTGTGACACACTGGGGATAATACCATCCACATGTGTGTACCTAGAATACATGCAACTGTAAAGCCTAACATAATCATGTGGGTACTAAAATTTCCAAAAAGTGTGAATTAAATTCCCAAATTTCCAATGGAAGTGTCTAAAAAGACTCAATTATTGTTCATAACTTAAAATCAAACTCATACCTTCAAATATACTAGAAAAATATCCTTTGATACCCCAACGTAGATAGGCTTCTCCCTAGTGGAGTCATCATTTTTGCTATTAGGGAAAGTGTTCCTATGGATGGGGTGAGACCACCAACAAACTAGGGTTGATATACAAACATATAAAGCTTTGAAAAATACAATAAAGAATCAAAAGGTTAAAGGATAAGAGGGTGTTTACCTAACAAACACGAGGTTGATCTAAGACTCTCTTTCATTCCTCCTCTTGTTCTCCAATTAAGTATCTTCCAAAACCACTTCAATACCTTCCTCAAATTAATTTGACTACATATAAAATATTGATATTCAAAAGAACATAAAACATTGTTCTCATAAACATCAATAAGTAATAAAAACTGAGATATACATACACACAGTGATTTGGAAAGGGAATAATATCTACTCTTTTATTAAAGAATGAAGAAAGTACATAATACCTTCCTTTAATCAAGGAACATCATGAAACCTTTTATTCTAGTTCTCATGCTTTTTTCTTGCAAGAATCCCAACCTCCCACCAATGCATTAGAGTTAGATGAAAACTAAAGCACAAGTGAGGGGGACGAGAGTCAAATTTTTGAAGGTACATGCTATATATATATATATATATATATTTGAGGTACACGCTAGTTGAAAAGGAGCCACTAGAGTGTCACACGCTAGTGGAGGCACTATAAAGATGTGTGTGAAAAGGAAAAACGTTGGTGGACCAAGTGCAAGGGGTGTGTTTGGGAGAAATTCCATTTTTAGGTGTGTTTGGGGCTCCAAATTATGTTCATAAGCTTCCTAACTATTGAATGAACTGTAAATGAGGTAAATGCCATCCTACCGAGGTCCCAAATACGAATATTGCATCCTTGAATGTCATTTGGGTGAGTGACAATAACTTCATGAAGTGTCATCATGCGACCAAAACATGTAAGTGTTGTCATAGACGGAGAAGTACCAAATTTGGCTATAACAGATGTCCCCTAATGTATGAGGTTGGAGGGTAAAACGATGGCTGAAATACATTATAAATAATAAACAGTTGGGTCATGTAGTTATAGAAACCGAAGAAACTAAGATCATAGGCTAAAACAAGGTACCTGAAAGAGAGGGAAATGTCAGACAAACTGATCTCTAGGACATACATGTCCATGTACAAATGATCACCAAAAATATACAAGGAAGATCCAACATATGTATAACTGATGTATATATCATGGCCACACAAAATACAAAGTGGTGCCATGTGAAATAGAGATGATTCATGGCCACAAATGAATAGGGTGGATCCATGCTTAATAACCAATCATAGCCACAAGAATACAAGGTGGATCTATGTCTCATCATGTGTCATATAAGGTGTGACATGGTCTTGCACAACTCAATAAATAGAAAAAGATGATGATGCTACTATTGGCCCAAGGTCTTCAATCCAAACCATATGAAGGTGTGGAATCCTAAGCATGTGAATAAATGAGCTGAAGTTGAACACAAAGAATACCATTTTATTACCAGCCATTGATGTAAACTGTTAACAAACATGAGGGAACCCAACAATAATGAAAATGGTATCCAAGGTACCTAGTACATTCTAACAAGTGTCAATAAATTTCCTTGAAGTCAAACACCTAAAAAATCCATCGAGTAGGAGACATTGATATATTCTCACTACCCAATAGCGAGGGAAACTTCCACTGATGATTGCAATCCTCATTGTACTATCAAAACTCTAAATCTTATTGCTAGAGGAATATGATATGAATTCGATGAGAAGGTACCCATTGGAAGGGAGGAATTAAGGCATCCTCCATCATCCAATACAAAGAAAATGAAGGACTAATTTGATTTGGATCCGGGACAAAGTCTTGCAAAACGGACCTCTGAAGACATGATGTAATGGACTAATACCAGGGAGCAACATATACACAAGGTCAAGGAAACTACATAATGGTCAACATAGGTATTATCCTTGAGTATTGACTTAGTTAGAATGACACAATAGTAACTCAAGCATATTTTATACACAAAGGGACCAACGATACAAATTTGCAATGTAGAATCAATTGACAAATTCTCCATATGATTGGAAGAGTAAGTAACCAGAGAAGTAAAACTCTAAGATCATGATTTATCCTAAGGCCAAAACTAGAACCCAACTGTTGAGAGAATCAAACTAGTGCTTTGTTTAATGATGAAATGACTTGCTTCCATTATAGAAAAGGACATTTGACACCCTTCCCTTCCCTTTTCTCTTTTTAAGTACCTTCTTAATTTTTTAACGAGCTCAAAAAAGAGAGAGAATTATGCTCGATACGGAACTATCCTGTGGATTTTTGCTGAGCCTAGGGTAGTTAATGCTCGCTAGTTTTTAAAATTTAGATAGTTTTAAAAACTTAAAGAAGACTCTAAGGTTTAGATTTTTCATATATTTAGTCCCCTAGGTCCAAAAAAGTATAAAACAATACAAAGGAAAACTCTCTTAGCTCAAGGGAACTAAGGTATTCATTTTTTGTAGTTAGTTTTCTAGGTCCGAAAAGGGGTAAGCTATCACCAAAAAGACACTCATTCGATAACACGCATAAAGCTTTAGTTTAAGGAGTGTGAAGGAAAGCTTGCTCACTCGTGTTGTTCCATTGATTTTCAAGTATGGGAAATAAAAAATAAACTTGATGCCATTTTTCTAAGGGTTTAACAAGCACGATAATAACATAAAAAGCGGTTAGAATATTTTTCATGTTTTAACCATAACACAAAAAAGTAAAAGTAAGCTCAAAAAGGGTATTTTTTCGTAAATTTACTCCCCTAGGCCCGAAAAAGCGATAAACTAAGACCATGGAGAACTCTTCTAGCCACAATGAACTAGAGTATTCCTTTTTCGTAAGTAATCTGCATGGTCCAGTAAAGGGTTTAACTTATACCTACGTTGATATTCCTTCAATTCCTTTAACAAGTTTGAAGTGAACTAGCTAACTTGAAAATCTTGTCAATTTTAAGAGTATACAAATACCTTAAAGACAAATCCATATACCTTTCATGTAAATATTTAATGAGCCCAAAAATTTCAACTCATGGCCTCCTTCCATTTTTAACGAGCTTGAAGGATATTTGGAAGAATGCACATAACAGGAGGAAACAAGTGTCATAGGCATGCATAACTAGTTCCAAGTGCAAGGAACATACCTATGCATAATACAAGGAACATGAGTAAGATAAGGAAATTTGGGGGGCGTCTACTCTAGGTAAAAGGTTCCAAGTTGCAACAACAAATTGATACAAGGAGGAGCGATGATGAGAGATTATATAATGAGCTAAAAGCATGAAATTCATCATCAAGATCATGAGCGCAAGTAGGGTACATGCAAATGCATTTACAACTTAAACATATAAATGATATCCTTATAGGGAATGGCTAGAAATATCTGAGAAATAAAGGCATGAGGCTTCTTCTCAAAGTCAAGTAACATATACAAAGGCTCCTAATCCTATGAGAAAAACTCAACATGGGCACCATAATGGCATAGGGGTGTTGACTGCGATGACCCATGTTAAGTAGGCTCTACTGCTAGACACGTGCAAAATGCATAGAAAGACGTCTAACACACCAATGTCCGATAGGTTCGACCCCTTACCCTACTGGCCTCATAGCCCATATTGGGGATGGCCTCTTAACAAAAATAGCATATGCTAGACAAAGTGCCTATGGTTGGGTGGAAAATCGCTCTTACACAACCAATTGCTTGGATGTTATTTGTTAAATATAAGTATTTTTTTGTATATGATGTGCAATGATTTTTATTTATAATCATGTGATCATTATTCTTTTAAATTGCATGCTATGTGTTAGTGGATTGAGTTATTTCCTCTTTGTATTTTTATATATGTATTTTCACATGCATTTTATATGTTATAAATTCATAATTATGGTTATGGGAAAAATTTAGAAGCTTGAATTTAGTTAATGTCCCATCTTGCTAGTCGGATTCGAGGATGGGGATGTTACATATACAATTTACTAAGTACACAAGAAAATATAAGACAAGATAATTTTCTTCAACTTAAAGGTCTCCTTCATCTGTATAGGAGACAAGTAGTTATAATTACAACCACTAGACCCAAGACAACATCAATAATATAATAACACTAATGACAATTACCACTAATAGACCCAATACGACATCAATAATATGAAAATATTATTGTAATGTGCCAAAATATAGGGGTAATGTGCCACCATTTATGGCTTAGCATTCCTCTCAAATATTAATGTAATGTGCCAAAATATAGAGGTAATGTGCCACCATTTATGGCTTAACATGCCTCTCCCCTTCAGATAACGGTTGTAAGTTCTTCCATTTAATGAGGTACTCAGTAATATCCCAACTTTGTAGCTATTTGGTCCTTTTTTCAATGATTTGTTTAGGTTCCAATATGCATTTTTATTCTCCACCAATATCTGACAAGATAGTTTGAATTGGGATCTTATCTCCTATTACCTCCTTTAATCAAGAAACATGGAAAATTGGGTGTACCCTTGAAGATGAATGGAGCTCCAATTTGTAGTCCATACTACCAATATTTTTTAACACTTTATAAGGACCATATTACTTGAGTGATAATATATTATCTTTATTAAGTTGCTTGAGGGACATCTATTTGTAAAGTTGTAGCTTCAGAAATAGCGAATCCCCTTCTTCAAATATCCTTTCACCATGATGTTAATATGCTTGTTGTTTCATCCTATTTTTTGACATATCCAAGTTGTCCTTCAGTATCTCGAGAACTTATTGCTAGAGATCTAGGTGATATTCCACAACTTGAACTTTATATTTTCCTTTTAAGGGATATGTGATAGATGGAGGATGGTACCCATGAAGTGCCATAAATGGAGACATTTTTTATGACGTATGGAAGAAACTATTGTACCACCATTATTCCAAAGATAAACATTTCACCCACTATGTTTGTTTATCTTATGCAAAGAAATGAATATGTCTTTCCAAACATTTGTTCACTATCTCATTTTTCCTATCAAATTGAGCATCCTAAGATGAACTATGAGCTGATTGGGTTTCCAAGCAAGAAAATAATTCTGTCCAAAATTTTCTAGCGAAAGTTGGATCTCTATCACTTACAATAATATTTGGGTTTCCATGTAACTTCTTAACTATTTCCATGAAAGTTGTAGTTATTGTACTTGCATTAAAGGGTGTGAGAGAGCACAAAAGTGTGCAATTACATGTTTATTTGCACTTTTCAACATTTTTTTCATACCATTGGAGATTATCACCTTGCTTGGTTTCCTTTTGATACCCCTTAACTCAAATTCTTTTCCTTTCCACAATAATTTCATGAAAATTTCTTGAAAATACCAAATGTTAATGCTTCAAATGAAAAGGCATCCTTCATATATATATATATGAGACAAAGAGGTACAATTACAACCCGTGGACCTAAGTCAACATCAATAATATAATAATGCTAACGACAATTACCACTAATAGACCCAAGTCGACATCAATAATATGGCAACGCTAATGTAATGTGCTACAATATAAGGGGTAATGTGCCATCATTTAGGGACTAACTCCCTCATTACTTATTATGTTCATACAAGTAAATATTCTCCTTTTACATAATGGATTTTGGATTTAGTTGACTTCAATCACATGAGTTTTGTAATGATTCCTTATCCTCTTCTTATGATAAAGAAAATAAAGTCTTAGAAAGTTTGAATAAGTGATGTTAATAATATTTCAATAGTTGGGTTTGTTAATATTGATATTCCTATATTGGAATATGTTTCCCATGTTGAAGGCATGTCCATAAATCTTCTCTTTGTTTATTGTTCTTGTAAAAAAGGGTATATATTTGAATCTTGGCCTAATATATATGTCTTGGAAGATATTAATAATGAATTTACAGTCGTTTTATTTGGCCCTATTGATCATGACACTGGTTTGTTTACTTTCTGTGGTTTCACTTCATCCACGAAAGAACCATTCTATTCTTATGTTTCACATCTTTATGAACAATGTAAGTTGTGGCATGAAATACTAGGTCATTTGAACTTTTGAAAGTGAAGTTATTGTATAATATGGTACATGTGTTACCACCAATTTCTTCCACTACTAGTGTTTGTGAAGGTTGTGTCCTTGACAAGTATCATAGAGAAAAGTTTGGAAAAGATAAAGTGTGGAATTACTAACAATAGTTGAAAATCATTCATAGTAACATCTATGTTCCTCTTAAATATTCTTCATTTACAGGTTCTATATACTTCATTACCTTCATTGATGATTACAACAGGAAAATGTGGGTCTATTTATTAAAGCATAAAAGTGAATCCTCCGTTGTATTTCAAGAATTTAAAGCCCTATTTGAAAAAAAATTTGGAAAATGTATCTAGATCCTTGAAATTGATAGTTTAGGGGAGCATGCCAAGAATGAATTTGTATCATATTGATCCAAGAATGGAATTAAAAATCAAAGGAAAACTCATTACAAACCTTAGCATAATGGAGTTACCAAAAGGAAAAAAACCTTAGGTGAAATGTCTAGTTGTGTTTTGTATTCAAAAGGATTGGAGAAAATATTTTGTGATGAAGAAAATTATTGTGCAAACAACACATTGAACAATGTTCCTAGTTAATCATTTTTTAAAGTTACTCTTGAATAAAACTGGAGTGGAATAAAGCCAAACATTAGAAATTTCAAGGTGTTTTTTTATGAATGTTGGGCTCATATTCTAGATGAATATTGGAAGAATTTGGAGCCCAAATCTCATGAATGCATTTTTATTGGTTACAATCAAGATTATAAATAATACAAGTTATTTGATCCATCTATTCAACATTCTAACATTTGTAGGGATGTATAGTTCCATGAAGTATTTACACCACCAAATTCTATAGAAACTCATGTTTCCTTAAATTTAACTCAATATTTAGTTGAGCCTATGTCTCTAAATCTTTTTTAAAGTAATGTAGAAGTATTAACTCAATATTTAGTTGAGCCTATGTCTCTAAATATTTTTTAAAGTAATGTAGAAGTATTAGATACTATTTCAACTATTGACTTAAATCTTATGAATATTCTAGTGTTGTTCCTAACAACACTATCTCTCTTCCTATTTGGGAATATAAAACATTTAAATCTATAAATTCCGAGGTTGGTATTCCATCTAACACTATTGAGACTAGATCATAATTTTTTCTTATGGAAAACGCGTTAGACATAGATGATCCTTCCATTTATGGAGAGGATAGAGGAAATCCATAAATGGAGAGAGAAATGGAAGATACAAATGAGGAAGAGGTTTTCTTAATCTAAGAGGAATAATGTTTTGGATTGTATAAGACTTGGAATACATCTATCTCTTGATATAGTGTTTGTGTAGAGTTCCTCTATCTTTTTCTAACAGAACTCTAAGATTCTTGTTAACATTGTGACATTGTACTTTTTGAAAAATATATACTGAAGAACTTTGTTGGGTTTTATTCCCTTGAAGGGTTTCCAAGAGGAGAAATATTTGTGCCTTTATGTCTACTGTTGAATGTATTTATTTCAATGATCCTTATCCATGAAATTATTATGATGTGACATGTTAAATGTGTTTATGTAATTGTAACTTCGAAATGTATTCATCCATATATCTTATGTACTGTACCCCAATGTTTATTCTGGGATGTGTCTGTAATGTATTTGGGTCATGTCATACCCCGATGTTTATTTTGGGAAGTTTCTATAATGTAAACAAGTCATGTCAAGTCAGTTTGGGTAACCCTCCTATTGGTCAAGGGTTAAAGTCCCCACAATTGTGGGGCCCTAGGGTTATTAGACTATCCTAGAGAAGTCGACCGTAGGTGAGTCATTGTAAGTCGGGGAAATAGTCCCCACCATTGTGTTAAGGATAAACCTCCTTGTTGGTCGGAGGAGGTAAAGTCCCCACAAGTTGTGGGGCACTAGGGTTATTAGACACTCCTAGAGATGTTAGCTCTAGTAAGTAATTGTTAAGTGAGGCCGACATGATGGAGTGGGATTCAAGTCAACGAAAGAATATAAATAGAGAGTAAGCCTCTCTATTTATCACACACACACACACTCACTCATTGGGGTGCATGAGTGAGAGGAGAAGTTGCTAGGACAAGAGAGAGACTACTACAGTCGGGAGATCATCTTTATGTTTTTGGGTTTTACTTTTGGTGCTGATTCTATCTCTGAGGAAGTTGCGGGGTTTTATCCTTTATGGTTTCCCCGAGGAAAATTCTTTGTGTCTCTTGTCTCTTGTGTTTTATTGCTATGCATGTTATTCTCTCTGTTAAAATATCCTAATATCATAATGCTAGCTTGAATGATAAAAATCTAACATGGTTTCAGAGCTAACCTGAGAAGAAGACATTGTGCAGCTGTAGAACCTAGGGCTTCTTAATTTTTGGGTCTCTCTCCACAATCCATCAGCAAAATTATGCTAGGATGACTCTCCATTGAAGGGATTCTTATAGAAGAGGAATTTTTGAGTGATCCCAGCATAGGATTTCTCTCCTCATCAAAATCGAAGTTTAGAGACTTGGATCAATATTTTTGGTTGGGTATAACTCCAGGAAAGTCAAACCCTAGTTTGACCCTGAGCTGGAAAAACCCTAAAATAGTAAAACTGATACATTTTGGTACATTCGCTATATCTCGGTATTGGTGAAGTCCCAGGAGCTAAATATTACAGAGGCCTAAGATAAAATCCTAATTTACACTGTTTCCAAAATTAAGACTCAGATTCACTGTATTCTCGGAGATATGATCCCTCTAAGTTAGGGTTCCATCCTCTTCCAGAATTCATCCCTAAATATGACACCTAGGGAGAATTGCTATATCTTGGGATAAAAAGGTCGAAATGAAATTTCTGAAGATTTTATAGAAATGGCACAGACTGTATGTTCTGTGGTCTGATTTTTAGAGACCGAATATCAAACAATGACACGTGGCAGTTTGTACAACTTCTCTATGCGGAACAGTCCTGTAACAAATCACCTTGGGAAAATGATCATAAGTCCCAATTGTTGAACCCGATTATGATGAAACCTATGGTTTTGGAATAGGGACATGCGAGGATACCTCTGTGGGAAGTTTTAGACACATAGGAGTAGTAATGTCTGAGATACCGTAGAAAACGTAACAGGCATTTCTGCAGAAGAAATTGGAAAACTAGGGCTTCCTGTTACGGGAGGTTCCCTCCACTATTTTTAGAAAAGGAGTACATTGGACAGATGAAATTGAAGATATATATATTTCTATCTAATTAGATCTAAAATATTCCAAGTTTTGAAAATTAGGGTTTCTCTGACAAACCCTAGATCAGCCAGCTCTGGAACCAGGATAGACACCTCAAATCGGTAAGATCTAATCTTTTGCTATTTGCATTTGAGGTTCTCATTTCAAAGTGATCTATCACATCAGCTTAATGATAAGCTTGGTGAAGTTGACAACTTCCAAGCATGGAAGTATTTGATCTCTCTGAAGAAAATGAATTGGACACCTACATGAGTAGAGAGGTTCCGGTTCCAGAGGAAGATGAGGCTAAAAGCCTTACACTAGAAGAACTTGGTCAAGGCTAAGAAGATCATTGTTTATTCAATCATGGATTACATTGTACCACAAGTGTCTTCCCTATAGACACTGAAGATGTTTGATTCCTTGAACAAGATATTTGAAGGGAAGAACATAAATCAGAATTTGACTTTGAGAAAATAGTTGAAGAATGTGAAGATATAGAATGCAGAGACCATACAGTCATACTTTACGGGGGTCTCTCAAATCAGAGAACAACTTGAAGTGGTAGAAGAAGAAGTGGAGAATGCAGAAGTGGTGATAACCACCTTGAATGGCCTCCCATGATCATGGGATTCATTCATTCAAATGTCACGTCCCCATGCCTCTGACCGGTGAGGAGGACACGAGCCATGGCTTAAACCACCTGGGCTAACCGCCCATGAACATGAAAATTCACAAAAATTGCATAAACAGAATGCTTAACAAATTTGAACTAAAATATGCACACAAGATTATTCGTCATGCACAGATGCAATTTAATCCTCATCCACAGCGGAAACCAACAGCCTTCATACATGCATGTATTCATTTAACATGTTCATCAATTCCATTAACAGAAGTTAAGATTTCAGAGGAAAAATGGAGAAAATCACTTATCTTATGATGAACTCGAGCTGCAACCCGCTACGTCACTGCAACGTTCCACCCAAGCATAGGCTAGCGTGCTCCTTAATCTCTCAGCAGCGTTGCCACCCCCAAGCTGGGCATGATTCTCCAAGGAATAAGGGAACTAGCAGGCTTACACATAGCCAGGGATATACAAAACACAGCCAAGCCAACACAGTTGGGTTTATCAGGCCATTAAGGAGCTGGAGAAGGCAATTTGCTAAGCTGGTGAGCTCATTACAGAGCCAAGAACACCTACACCAGAACTAGCCTGACCTCTAAGACACCCAAACACACCCAACACAAGGAATCAGTCCCGTCTCTGCTACACAGTCCCTAAGGCCCTGCATTCCCTTCCAGTGCTATTCAGGGGTGATGGAGAAGAAGGCCAGCCCTCTAGCTCTGTCTGTGTGGTTTCCAGCCACCAAGTTTATCAAGCAAATCTAAGCCAACATCCCTGCTCCTCTCATAGTCCGAAGACCAACCATTGCACTCAGGAAACTCATTTAGCTGTCACAGCTTAAACAGGGAAAAACGAATCTCAAGTGACATACAACAATTCCCAAACGCAGCAGCAACACACTTACAGCAGGGGAAAATCAACAGTCCGTTCAAGGCAATTGAGCCACGGGAAGACTCACACAGACCATGCTGGAAACGAATTTACAAACTCCCGGCCTGGGTGTGAGCAACAATCAACGCAGAACCCACAATTCGAACCATGGGGAAAGGATTCAGCCACACCATTCACAAATCCGTGGAGGAAACGGTGTGGGTAAAAACTAGGGAGATTAATGGACTGGCAATGGTGGAAAACAAACAGAGCACAGAGAGGACGCGAAATTGGGCGTGCGTGAGTGTTCAACAAACTTGTGGAGCCCAGAAAATGTCTGCGTGAGACCAAAAACGCCAAGAGCTTGTGCGTGAGAAGAAAACAAAACAAAATCGTGGGGAGAGTATAAATTCCTGCGTGAAGAATGAGGACGAATTGTATGAAGGGTGTAGGCTAGGACTGACAGTCTTGCCACCCCACACCCCAAAACAATAACTGCCATAAATCCTCCCAGCTGCCAACAGAAATTCTTAAAGAAGGTGGTTGGACTAAGACAAGGGAAAAAGACACATGGGTATTTTTGCCTTATTGGCCAAAGTTTGACAAATTCCCCCCCACATCCTTATCCTTGGGAAAATCATGCCCCATTCGATTTAGTTTCCGTGACTGTAGCTGGTTGTGTTCATTTAATTAATTATAGATGCATGTTTACATGATGATAACCCAAAACATATGCCGCATACCCTGATATTCAATCGGTGACAAATTTAAATCCAAAACATAAGATAATCGATCAATGGTGGGGCCTTGGCCTTTAGCTCCACACCATGATCATTTACAATATTTACCTCATATACATCTAATGTAATGGGTTCAAAACCGGGACATTACATCAAATCATGTGTGCTAGAAGGAAGTGATTACTTTCAGTAGAATCTGGGAAGAGCACACACAAAAAGAAGCTCAACTAATAATAAGAGAAAAGAAGATGGGAGCAACTGAAGATCAAGCTCTCACCATCGAAAGAAGATCCCTCAAGTGATGAGGAATATGAAGAACTCAACTCTTGAAGAACCTCTTATCCACCTTAGCATTTGGATAAGAAACGATGCTATTATGAGTGAAGAAGATGATGAAGCTGAAGGCTCAAGAAGGAGTCTACCCATGAAACAAATAAAGATAAGTATTCAATTGTCATTTAATGATATTGTTTTGTTATGCATTTGTTTATATTCATTTAATGTATTATGCATGATATAATGTTTGCATTAATGATAGTATATTGCTAATGTGCATGTGATGGGTAAGCAGCTCATGGTTCTATACAACTCTCCATTGCTACTTATCTAGAATGAAACCTCTTTGCTAGCAGATTGGATTAGCGTACAATCTCAATGTTGTCCTGGTAGATATGGAAGGCATCTAGAAAAGTTTCCATGAGATATGGATGAATGTTGTATTGGCTAAAGTAGTTACATGATCATATATTTATGCATAAGAACTTGCCAATATAAATAATCCTTATGAAATGTTTCTAACCATACAAATGCATTTGACTTGTAGGAAAGATCGCATACATAATCGCCTACAAGAAAAGAAGAATGAGACTTGTTCCGAAGAACAAGTAATGACAGTTCAGGATGAAAAATATAATGATGAATGCAACAACATCATTGATGCAGAACCTTCCAAGAAGAAAGGGAATACTAGTTCAAGAAGAATGATGTCTAGAATGCAGTATCGATACATGAAGGAAAGTTCATAGTTCCATCATGTAGTAGATGGAAACATTGTGGGGTACAAGGCAAGATTCGTAGCACAAGGCTTCTCACGAAAAGAAGGCATAGACTACGAAGAGACATTTGCAGCCAGTGGGAGTGAAGTCACATGACAGGAATAATCATGTGTGTAAATGAAACAATCCCTTGTACGAGTTCACATACATGAGGAGCTTGATGAAGATCTTAACCTTTGCTACAAGGTTGAAGATGAAAGCATATAGAGGATGACAAGCTCACAGATGGGTGCGAGAATAACTTTTGAAAAAGTTCAAGATAGAGGATATTGGCATCCAATGATCCTAGATGGATACATAGAATATTAGTAGCAGTGGAAGCTACTTGTCACTCCAGTACAGAATTTTTCAATGCATAGAGTACGGAAGACAGAGGGAGTATGATGCTTCAGAGGGAGTGACTGCAGAAGATCCTAAGGTTCGACATGGTATGACAGGATAGATAGATTACTGATGACTCTAGGATTTAATGAGAATAAAATGGATTCCAACCTTTGCTTCAAGGTTGAAGGTGGAAGACCAGTGATGCTCCTATTATGTGTTGATGCACTACATTCTAGGCATGGAGGTGTGGACAAGGGAAGCATGTAGTAGAGATCCTGAATAGGTTCAGGATGATGGATTGTATGACCACACCTATGGCATCGAACCTGAAGCTATTGATTGTTGCTTCATCAGAGTCGGTTGATGCCACAGTTTATCGTCAGATGATTAGTTCATTGATGTACCTGACGAATACAAGACCCGATATTTGATTTGTTATGAACACATTGAGACATGTTCACTTGATGGTTGCAAAGGGTACATTTGAGTATGGTCTCAAGTATGATACAAATCAGAAGATTAAACTGGAAGGTTATGTTGATTCAGATTGGGTAGTGCCATCGATAGGAAGAACACTTCAGAGTGTTGCTTCAGTATGGGAACAGGTGTGATCTCTTGGTTTAGTAGGAAGCAATCCTGTGTGGCATTGAGTACAGCTGAAGCAGAGTATGTCACAGCTTATTCAGCTAGTTGTGAGATAGTATGGCTGAGGAAGCTACTGTCTAATTTATTTGATGTCCAGATGGATGCTACTTGTATACATTGCGACAAACAAATTTGTGAAGTTGTCAGAGAATCCAGTGTTCCATGACAAGTTGAAGCATATCAAGATCAAGTATCACTATATCAGGGATATGGTGCAGAGGGGAGCAGTGAAGCTCCAATATGCTGCGACGGAGGAACATATAGCTGATGTGTTGATGAATCCATTGGCTAGGGTGAAGTTTGAGTACTTCAAAGAGAAGCTTGGTGTTCTCCAGATCGAGGTTTCATCCAAGGGGAAATGATGAGACCCAGAGCCATTCTGACACGGTGAGAGGATTGGTTCCTTCCATGGTTAGATGTTAGGGTTGAGCCATTCTGTGATGGTGAGAGGATTGGTTCCTTCCATGTTAGATATGAGTGCTAAGCCATTCTGATGTGACTGTAGAATTGGTTCCTACATGATCAGAAGTAAGTGTTGAATGCCATTCTTGTAATGGAGGTGCCTGGTCAATTACCAAGAATACTCGGTCTAGGACTAAGGGCCTTTCTGATATGACTGTAAGATGTAGTCTTACATGATCAGATGTGAGCGCATGGCCATTCTGATGTGATTGAAGGATTGGTTCCCACTTGATCAAATATAAGGGTTGTTACCATTCTTGGAATGGAGGCACCTAATCAGTTACCAGGTAGCTTAGTCTGGGACTGGGGGCTATTCTGATATGATTGTAGGATTGGTTCCTACTTGATCATATGTGAGTGCAAGCCCTTTCGAACATGCATGTTGGATTGGTTTCTCACATGTGTCAGATGTAAGTGCAGAGCCCTTTTGAACATGCATGTTGGATTGGTTCCTCGCATGTGTCAGATGTAAGTGCAGAGCCCTTTTGAACATGTATGTTGGACTGGTTCCTCGCATGTGTCAAATATAAGTGCTGAGCCTCTTTGAACATGTATGTTGGATTGGTTCCTCGCATGTGTCAAATGTGAATGCTGGGCCTTTCTGATAGGGTTGTGGGATTGGTTCCCACATGGTCAGATGTGAGTGTTGGGCATGCCTTTCTGATATGATTATAGGATTGGTGTCTACATGATTAGATATAAGTGTTGGGTGGGCCATTATGACTTAGGGTTTGATATAAGTGCTGAAGAAGACCTACATGGAGGCTAGGACTACAATCAGCATGAAAAAGGGCTGGATCTGTAGAACTTCTTGTGATGAGAAGAAGCATGAGATAACACCTGTGATGATGATCCAGCAATGATGATCCAGATCGAGTGATGATCCAGATCTAGTGATGGTGATCCAGATCCAGTGATGATCCATATCCAGTGATGATGATCCAGATCGAGTGACGATCTAGATCCAATGATGATGATCCAGATCGAGTGATGATCCAGATCCAGATGAAGATGATGAGAACTCAATGATGATCCAGATGATACAAAGAAGAAGACTTGTGCTAATAAATTGTGTCGAGAGAATACCTTCCTAGTTAAGAGGGAGTGTTGATGTAATTGTAACTTCGGAATGTATTCATCCATATATCTTATGTATTGTACCCCGATGTTTATTCCGAGATGTGTCTGTAATGTATTTGAGTCATGTCATACCCTGATGTTTATTCCAAGAAGTTTCTATAATGTAAACAATTCATGTCAAGTTAGTGTGGGTAACCCTCCTATTGGTCAAGGGTTAAATTCCCCGCAGTTGTGGGGCCCTAGGGTTATTAGACTATCCTAGAGAAGTTGACCCTAAGTGAGTCATTATAAGTCGGGGAAATAGTCCCCACCATTGTGTTAAGGATAAACATCCTTGTTGGTTGGAGGAGTCAAAGTCCCCACAAGTTGTGGGGCACTAGGGTTATTAGACAATCCTAGAGATGTCGGCTCTAGTAAGTAATTGTTAAGTGAGGCCGACATGATGGAGTGGGATTCAAGTGAACGAAAGAATATAAATAGAGAGTAAGCCTCTCTATTTATCACACACATACACTAACTCATTGGGGTGCATGAGTGAGAGGAGAATTTGTTGGGACAAGAGAGAGACTACTGTTGTCGGGAGATCAACTTTATGTTTTCAGGAAGTTGTGGGGTTTTCTCCTTTATAGTTTCCCTGAGGAAAATTCTTTGTGTCTCTTGTATCTTGTGTTTTATTGATGTGCATGTTATTCTCTCATTTAAAAGATCCTAAATCATAATGCTAGCTTGAATGATAAAAATCTAACAAAATAAATTAAATTATAACATAATTGCTTATAAGTCAAAATTCTAACATGGTATCAAAGTTGTGTTGAAAATATTCCTTACAACAACCATAACAGATGCAAAAACTGCAACTATTAGCGATTAGGGATCCTTTATTCTATATTTTACCTACATGATCAAGGTTATCCTAATTAGAATCATTTAAATATCCCTAGGAGGACACATATTCCTATGGAGGCATATTTTAGATAAGAGAATTTTCATTTTTGACCTAGTTCCTATCGAATCGAGAAACCAGGGATTCCTGTGTTTTCCTGTTCTGTCCATATATATGAGTGAATAGAGGTTTTCTCAGCTCACCTTATCAGGGTGCATATTTCTAGTGGATCATATTCTCCATTGAAGAACTTTCATTTTTTATCCTTGTCCTGCTAGGGTTTCCAGAACCAGATTTGACAAGATGACAAACAAAACTAAGGTTGATGAGAAGCTTGAAGGGGTTGGTAAGTTCATATTATGGAAGTATACTATGATCCTCATGCTATAATAAAATTCCTTGGAAAATATGTTGAAGAACTAGAGGGATATGAATATAAGGAAGATCACAAGAAGAACATGGTTAGGGAAAAGAGAGTCATTGCATATTCTATCAAGGATCATTTGATCCCCAATGTCTCGTATTCCAAGACTAAAAGGGAAATTTTTTATGCATTGACCAAGTTGTATGAAGGCGAGAATATCAACTAGAAGATGACATTGAAAACACATCTCAAGAATGAGAAAATGCAGGCTTCAGAAACGATATAGTGCTACTTTGCAAGGGTATCACAAATCAAAGAAGAACTTGAATCCATTGAAGATACGGTTGAAGAAGATGAACTAGTGATGAATACATTGAATGATATCCCAAGGTATTGAGAATAAGTTTATTCATGGAATATGTTCTATAAGTAAACTAACAAATTTTAACATGTTATTGGAAGAATTCACGCAAGCAGAAACTAGATTGGTAGAAAGAGAAGAAAAGTTGGGTAATGATGAAGATAAAGCACTAACAACTCATACAAAGAAATAAAAGAGTTGGAAAGAAGTTAATCCTTCAAATAAGTTCTTCCTTCAAATAAGTATCCAAAGTTTTAGAAGCCACAAATGAATCAAAGGGATTACTCAAAAATAAGATGCTACAACTACCATAAGATATTGTCCTGAAGTAAAGGATCATATCAGAAAAGGAAGGAATAAACAACATCATGCACATGTTGCAGAAGATGATGGAATTGTTTAAAAGAGATTAAGAGAGTATGATTCAAGTGAAGAATGATATGTGCTAATATCCGCTCTTACAAGGACGATCACTCATGGAAGTGACATGTTGATTGTTAACATTGGTGCTTCTAATATCATGACTGGTTACAAGGAGTCTTTCTCAAGTTTGATTAAAAAAGATTCACCTTAGAAAGTGAAGCTTGGAGATCATTATCAGTATCCTATTAAAGGGGTAGGAGAAACCTCATACATGTTGGATTTAGAAAGTCCATGAATATTAAGGACATGTTATATGTACCTTGTTTGAAGAAGAAACTCCTATTCATTAAAACACTAGATAAGAAAGGATTTGGAGTTGATTTTGTTGATGGATAAATTATCATGTGGCTAAAAATAAATACCATTGATGATGCAATCATGATTGGTGTTGAAGAAGGAGGACTATACAAATTGAAGGGACACTCAGATTTGGAACTAGTAAACAATACTATGAATATAAGTGAACTATGGCATCAAATACTTGCTCATTTGAATTACAAAGAATTACTGATTGTGAGCAAGATGGACACAGGTATTCAAAATCAGATGATGGAGTAGGGTGCATTTCTAGAGACTCCAGTGATTTATGTAAGGACGAAGAGATCAAGAGGGATATAACCTAATAATCAAAGATAAGTATCATATACTTTTCATTTGTTTGATTTGAATCATTGATTCATTTATAAATATCATAACTATTTAAATTAGTGTTGGTTAATCCTTGTGGACATTTTTGTCATATGTTGTAGAATAGATTATAGAGGAGAGTTTACATTAGAATATTTCAATCCTTATGTAGAGAAGTTGTGATTAAGAGGGATCTCACTACTCCCTATAATCCACAAAAAAATGGTTTAGTATAAAGAAAGAATCGAACAATAATGGAAGAAGTAAAGGCCATGATTCATGATCAAGACTTACAGATGCACCTATGGAAATAAGAACCATGACTACTGTATATGTACATAATAGAATTTCTCACTTTGCACCTGGGAACACGACACCATGAGAGATGTTTACTAGAGAAAATATAGAGGTCAATGTTACATGGATTTTCATGATGAACCATGTATCTATAAACTTGCCTCAATACCTAAAGTACCTATGCCAAAGCTCACCTGGAAAACAAGTGCCATAAGGTCTTACCCTTCAAATAGTTTGATTAGAAACAATGTTGCAATATGTTTTTTATCAACTTGCAAAAATTCTCATTATCACATTTTTATTTTTGGTAATATGAGATAGTTTCAAAAGCTCCACTCATGCAAGTTGTGACATTCCTATTTGTAAAACATTGCTCATAAAAAGGGTGCAACAGTGTCCATTTGAAGTAAAAAAGAGAAGTTTCGAGAGACTTCTAGAAAGAATCTCGCTAGGAGACTTATCCCGATCAACTAAGATGGATCTCGAACGAACTCCTTACCTGTTGGGAGTTTACCTTAACCTTCTCCCATTATCCATAAAATCCCTCTATAATTTTTGGCCTATATATACAATCTCACCCCCCATGGGTGAGACATTAGAAGGAAGAGTAGCTAGATGCTGGTGGAATATTGCTAGAGTATTCTTGAGTCTTTCTCATCCCTTTGAAGCAAGGTGAATTTTTGAGGCATTCGATCAGTAGGAGGAATCGTTCAACGCCAAGGCTTGGTTGCAACTATCTACTTATTTTATTTACATTAATACAACAAATATTCTTCTTTGGTCACAATGATTTGTTTATAATATTTGGTTCTTTTTTCCTTGGTAGTTAGCATCGATTATTATTACTTACATTTGTCTCTCTTCTCTAGGAAGGTGTTATACTTGGAGCGGTAGTGTGAAGGATTAAAATGAGGACAACCTTCTAGTAATTAGGTTTTTCTTCTTTCTCACTTGCATTCAAATTACAAGAATTTAGAGAAAGTTCTTATTTCTGTATTGTCTTTGTTCTATATTAGGTTTCCTAAACTAGGGAAGTTGGTGTGTGTTTTCCCATACTTATATTTCCAGTAAATCCCCCTGTCACATGAATAAGGTATAACAGTATTCCTATGGTACCTCCTTTCATATTTCATTTTCAAATACCTATGCACCCACATATTGGGTATTAACTTAGAATCAACCAGAAGACGCATTAGCCACTATGTTTGGTCCAGTCACTTTGATTTGGGACACTACTTAGGACAATATCTTTCATAGTTAGGTTGCATGACTGGTATCCATATGGAGTTGAATCTAAGTCAAAAATTTCCTTCTAGAACTAGAACTATTCTGTCTTTCTTACCAAGTGACATCCTTGGTCGATCTTTAGGAATTCCTTCTATCCACGCAGTTAATTTTATTGTCACTCCATCCCCTACAATTACTAGACTAAGTACACACTCATCTCCTCAAAATGGAAATACCATGGGAGTTACTCAAGTTGCCTCAACTTCTCCTTCCAACGTTTCATTAGGAAGTTTACAGATGTATTCTATTAGTCTTCCAACTAGAGTTGGAGTTCATTCTTCATATTCAAATCCACCTATAGCTGGAATTCAATTTTCACCTACATTTCATAATATAGTTGGAGAAATGCCTTCATATATAGGTCCAATCATAGCTACTAATCAACCTTAGTTGTATGGAAATCCACTTCATGGGCCCAACAACCACCTGCTTGGAAACAACAACAACCTCCTGTTTGGAGACAATAACAACCAATTATGGTAGGTAGAAATTATTTCTCCCAGGGGAAAATAACCCAATTACCTCCTTATCCCTCTAATTCACATCTATACTATGGTTTAACCTACCCAAGTAGACTAACCAACCAATGGAAACAAGCCACTAGATTTCCTATTCCTCCACAAGGAGTTGTTCCTCCTCAATCAGTGGAAGTGGTTGTCCCCCAACAAGGAGTTATTTCTTCTCAACTCATCAACCCCATAATTCAAAACCCTCCACCTTACCAACAATATTGACAGGGTTTCCAATACGGTTCTAATGCACAACTACAACTAGAATATGGATCCATGGGAATTCCTATTCCCTATATGTATTATAACTACCCACAACCTAATATACAACTTCCTTTTATAGAAACATTGGATTTTTCTGACTTGTTGAGACTTACACATGATACCATTTTACACGATGCCTTTAGGACTCCCATATCGACCAATCTACCATCCAATATTCCCAAGTTTGATGGAAAACCTAAATAAGACCCAAAGAATCATGTCATGACTTTCCATGTTTGGTGTTCTTAGAACTCCTTAATGGATGATTCTATACATTTGAGGCTATTCCAATAAAAAATTATCGGGATGACAATAAAATGATATATTGAGCTACCACAACACTCATTTCAGGACTTCATTTCCCTTGCAATGTCATTCCTTAAATATTTTACACTACCAATTAGGTATGAAACTGGTACATACCTATTAACTTCACTTCGAGAATCCACCTCCACTCACTTATTTGATCATAAACATGAATGGAGGATGTGATGTAGGTTGATTAAGGGTCCCATTTCAGATCAATTATTGGCGAATAGTTTACAAATCACTTCTTCCACCCATTTCCAAGGATTTCACTATGGAATGCATTGTTATAGAGGAGAAAGATATCAGTCATGATCAATACCCAGACTTGGTTTATTCCCAGTACATAACTTTGTATGACCTGATTCCCCATGCTCCCCATCCCACTACAGATCCTTTATGAACTACTATCCAACCTCATATTGATGGAATTGTAGGTTTCATGTAGACATAATATGCATCTAAATAAATGAAACAACAAAGTCAATCAACCTCTATATCTAACTAGACTGCAACCAATACCAAAACTACTTTTTCTCCTATTGGATCCTCTGATATTACATAGTCCAATCTTCTTAATCATCCAGAGATAGAAAAAAATTCAAGGAAAAATCCAAAAATCCTTTGAACCAGCATGAAAATCCCAATACACAAACCACATATGTTAAATAAAAGCCTAAAATAAAGGAAAATATTCCTTTCCTCATATGTTGGGGTGACCACTTTACAAAAAAATGAGCTCATCGTGAGGAGGTTAATAAATTACTAAAAGGTACATCCACACAGATAGTGTTAATTGACCCTTTCCATTCCCAATAACAATTGGTTGATCTTTATTCTTTACACAAAACTTCTTCTTTGACCAAAGAGGTGAAGATGATGTATTCTGAAATAGTTACAATAACAACCCAATCACATAGTTATGACATACCTCTAAAAAATAAGAGTGAATGGGTTTCTATCAATAAATTGTCCCCTTCCACTCCTCCTCCTCCATCTAATGGCCTTCTTCAAATAGAGAATCCAATCTCTGACTCAATGTTGTATCCGCCAATGACCACCATTTGAAAGTTGGTTTTTAATCCTAGTACTAATGTTTCTCAATATTATAATATTGTTGAATATTTAGCTCAAGCACCATGTGCTATGTCTACTCTTGAAATTATCCAAACTTGTCCAATGCAAAGTAAAAATCTATTATCAACACTTGTCATTATATATCTAGAGACATCTAACACAATCACTTTTAATCTAGAACATTTTAAGTTGAGTATTTCTCACCAACTCTCTTTTCAAATCGCTACAAAAGTATGTGGGAAAAATATCCATCACAGTGTATTAGATGAAGGTGCCTCAACATGAGTCATGTCTTTGTCCTGTTGGAGAGCTATTGGTTATCCTGAATTCAACCATTCACCAACCACTCTAAAATATTTCGATGGTTGAGGATTCCAAACTTATGGACTTTTTTCATCCTTATCCATAGAATTGGGGGAAAATTTCTCTCCATTCATGTTGAAGTAGTCAATGCACCTTTAGATTATAATCATTTACTTGGTATAAATTGGTTGTATAAATTGGTTTTATGCCATGAATACAGTTGCATCCTCACTCTTCCATTTGGTCTAGTTTATTCACCAAGGAAAAATTATTCCCATTGACCAGCTTGATTTTTTCTCTCCTAATGTTGATACCAACTATACTGATAATTTTCCTCTTTTGGGGCATGCCGTACCTCAATACCAGAATGTAGGAGTAGGAATTTTTAAGGGCACTTCCCTCTTGGGAGTCCTTCCATTAATTGTTCTCGACCCTCCACCCTAGTTTTATATGATTAACATGATTTCCACCACTAGAAAAATTCCATCTAAAGGGAAATCAATTGAAGAAATAACATCCCTCAGTCCATTTGAAGTTGTTTATCATTCAATTCAGTCCACCTCTAATTATTGCAACACTGATGATCACTTGTTAGTGGAATTATACCCTTATTCTCTACCATATTGTTTAGACTCACCTAAGACATCTTTGTATTACCTCCTATAGATATTTCCATCTGATGAGTCTATCATGGAGCTAATTTGCCTAAATGAGTCACCTTGACGGGATTATCACCATTGATCTTCTTTCCTCCCAAATTCCCAATTGGTAGAAAATGATTTTGTATCTTCTCTTTAATATGATATTGCCACAAATCCTTAGTCTCCTATTCTTATGCAAAACATTGTTTCAGATGAAAATTTGAGTAATATTAACCAAACAATTCCAATTGACATATCAGTGAAACCAAATGTCATTCAACATGTTCATCTGGGCCAAAGTTGTTCTCCTGTGGAAATTGAAACATATATGACCCCGTTTAAATATTTATATGATTTTTTCACTTATATTTATGAATAAATGTTGGGTATTGATCCTTCTATTGTATTTCATGAGATCTAACAAAATATTTTCTAAGTACACCCTAAGAAAGTTGTGGCGATCAAATCAGAAGTTGAAAATATTTTGAAAGATGTGTTTATTTATCCCGTGTCATTGACAAACTAGGTTTCTAATATCATTCTTGTTACTAAGAAACAAGGAATTATTAGGTTTTGAATTGATTTTAGGTATCTCAATCGATCTTGTCCTAAGCATAATTACCCTACCCCTTTTATTGATTAAATCATTGACAATTGTGTTGGAAGTGTCATGTTCTCCTTCATGGATGGCTATCCTAACTATAATCAGATTTGAGATACTTGATTACCGGAAGTTTCCTTCTGTCCTTAAAAACAATAGGGCCACCTTTCAGTGGGCCATGTCCTACACTTTCCATGATATTAAGAATATAGTTTAATCCTATATCAATTATTTTAGGCTTCTCTTCACAACGTCAAGAAGATCATTATTATTGAACATCTGAGGGCCATTTTCCTCATATGTCACCACTATAAAATTCACTTAAATCCTCGTAATTGTGTTTTTTGTGTTGAAACAAAATGTATTATTGGATTCATTATCTCCAAGGATGGCATTAGAATTTACCCATTAAAATTAGTGACTATCTATCCCTACCCACTCCTACAATAATTATCCAACTTCAAAGTTTGCAAGGGAAAGCAAACTTTTTGCTCCATTTTGTATGCAATTATGTAGAGAAAACACAATTCTTAATGCACTTGTTGAAAAAAGGTGTCCCTTTTATTTTTGATGACCTCCCTCAATGCACCTTTGATAATGTCAAACATGCCATTGTTATACCTAAATGTTATCACCATCATGTGATAAGACCCTTAACTTCCATGTTTGCCCTTAATCCCAACACCTGGAGTGGAAACTTGCTTTGTTTGTCAATTCTACTTGAAAAAACCTAGCACTGCACTTACCCTGTGGCTAATGAGTGGTACCTTTCTTAGCACCACCTGTATCCTATTATAGAGAAGCAGCGCCACCGCCTATGGTCTTTGGTGTTAAAGCGGTTCTCATCTAAACCGCTCTGTCATAAGGGAACAAAAGCGGTACCCTGGGTAAAATGGGAAAAAGAGAAGTTTCTCGAGGCTTCTAGAACTTGAGCCCTGTGTCCTCCATTATCCCTATCATTATGGGTTAGTTTGAGCTTGAGATCCCCCATGGTAGGATCTTGAAGCCACCTCACCCACCATTCTCTCAACAATTCCTATCCATTGAGCCTTATAAATATAAGCTCATATCCATAGTTGAGGGGGAGAACTATAGAGGTATTGTTATGCTGTTGTATTGACTACCTATTCCAAATAATTGGAGAGCATAGAGAATAAAGTTGGAGTTTATGGGGATAAAGTGTTTGTCTCATGGAGGGGCTTGTCGACGCTAAGGAAACGGTTGTAAGATTCTCCATACATTCTTAATGCAAAGATGATTTTTGTCCCACATTACTGTTTTATTGATTTCACATGTATACGTTGCTAGATTCCTTAGTCACTAGCATAGATAAGTAGATGATTTTTTGGTATCTTTGATGTGCTTGTATGTTTGATATGTTTGCAGGTACATAGGTTCATAATCAAAGCAGTATTCTAGGTGTCTACAGCATTCAGGGAAGGTCTTCATCCTTTGTCGTTCACTCATTTGTTCTGGATTTGAACCATTCAGAACAGAGGAACAACTTCTATCTGCAGAAGGTGCAATATTCCTAATAACAAATCTGGTGACTCCACTAGGGAACAGTGAAAATCTCAGTTGATATGATCTTCCTCAGTCCTTGAACTCTTGTCCGAATCTAGGCTCCATCTCCAACTCTCTTCAGTCAGATCTGCCATTTGACTTAGTGAATTTTGTTTTGAAACTTTCAGATTTGTTAAGATCTGAACTATTTCAACTTTATATGCTCTTTTTTACTATCAATTCATCAATATTTTCCTTGATTTGATCAATTTCTAACTTTATTTTTCATTCTCCTTGTGTTTTGGATCTATTCAGGGAACCACACATGTGCTTTTGGCAACAAGCGGTGCCACCGCCTGAACTCTGTTAGCCATAAGCGGTGCCACCACCTGAGTCCCATTATCTAGAAGTGGTGCTCGTCTAGAATCACTCTATCAAGACCCCTCCAGCGCGATGACAGGTAGGTCTTGTTCCAGAACTAGGTTTTTATCAGTTTTTTGCAAAAAGTTGAGTCTGTTTGCTTTCAGCCCTGCACTGCCAGGCTTGTGTGTTAGAATATGAATGCTCATGGTTGGAAATTCTGTGGCAAAATATTGGTTTGATTGAAGAATTCAAAAGCTATATTAGGCTTGTTGATTATTCATTTTCTTCCATGCTTGTTGGTTGTGATTGTGAAAGGAATTTTTTGAAAGCTTAGGTTTCTGTTAGTTCTCTTTTAATTTCTTTTATAAAGACTGAAAGAAAAACCAATTGATTAGCATCTTGATTTAATATTTTTTTTCATAGAGGACTTCTTTTCGCTTTTAAAAAAGAAATTTTGTTGATTGATATTAGGTCATTATCATTATTGAGCATAAGGCATTGGATCTCTGATTAGCCTCACAAGCTTTCAGGTTCTCAGTGTTCTTTTTGTCTCTCTCGCATTAGTACTATCTCACCAAAAGAAAAAATAGTGTAGTTTTAAGTTAGATCCATCTATGGTTCAAGAAAAATCGAAAAAATAGAGTGCATATGCATGTAGAGTGCTTGTTGTTTTTCTTTTAGGAAAAGAGATTCTTACCCTTTTGATTGGTTTCAAAAAAGAAAAATGAGTTTGGAATGTGTTTTTTGTATTTGATTTTGATTTGTTCAAAATAGTTGTTTGGGAATTTTTGGTTTTTAATACGAAAATAAAATACTGTCTTTCCCTCCCATAGGTAGGCATACCACAAACGGTAAAGCGAAATATTTGCATCTACATTCTGCATGGTTTTACTTTTTCTGTCAAAATTCCATGCATTCACCTAACTGTCCACTTTAAAATTAATGGTAGTTATAGGTTAAAATTTACATAGCAATTTGAGTGATAGGCTAGAGACGTGTTCAGGTGTGGTTAAGCGTAGGAGCTATCGTTAGTCGTTCGCATTACATCCCGAGAATCGTGTGATTCTTCCACGTACCATTGGTATATAGAATGACCTTTCACATACCCTGGAGGTATATAGAAAGGTACTTCATGTACTCAATTGTATATAGGAAGGCCCCATGTGAACGATTATGCATTAGACAACACTACTACCAATTTGAGCTCCCACGTACCTTGCGTATATCGGGAGACCCCACTAGGACACCTTATCTATTTGAGAAAAGCCCTTTGGCTGTCTTGCTTGGAGCCATACATTGAAAAAAACATTCAAGGAGATTACTATGCACGTACCCTTGAGGTATATCATGAGTGTCACCTTCTTGACAATCCTAGTGAGAGACTTGACTGTCTGAACTCCTCCTGTCATTTAAGTTTGCTTGTTTGGACTATAGCTTGAGTAGGGAAATTTTTGGTGTGTTTTCTAGTTTTGAGACCCTACATTAGATAGGAACTGTACAAACTGGATGAGATAAGACAATCCAAAAGAGTACGGGGCTTTCCACTTGATTTTATTCCTGTTTCAGGAGAAAATCCTATGGAAGCTATCGACCAAGGAGCTGTTACCAACTCCCAAGCAGAAGAAAATGTGGTTGCAGAAAGCGGAGGTCCATATCCTTCGCACTCGCCTCCCTTGGTCCAATAACCTTCTCGGGGTAATACTTCATTCCATTCTCCCATAGAAGTTCATGTTGATGATACTACCCGTCCATATTATGGTCCCAATGCTCCATTTTGGGATACCTCTATAGGACAAGCCATTGCCTCATTTGGCACCCGTTTAAAATTTTATGAAGAAGTTTCACCAAATGAAGAATAATGTAGACCTTACCAGGAAGCTATTATCCGTGCACAAGAAATTGAGAAGAAAATAGTTAACATATTGGGCACACCACCACCGCGTTCCTCAATTGTTCATGTGGGATATCATTCACTTGTCGATTCTATGAGACCCATTGAATTGATTCTAGATCACACTGTGACTCCACATAATCCAGGTCAAACTACCAACCCTACCACCTCCCATATTATGTATGTTCCCAATCCTCCTGGTTCTTTTGCACCTGGGGATCAACATTCAATTCATGTTTCATCAATACCTTCTATTGCCGGGGTGAAACCCCCGGCACGACCTACGTTATCTGTCACTAGAATTGTACCTAGTCATGGATAGACCTCTAGTATAGAGCAATCTACATTTTATGTCCCTCCTACCAACACAAATGTGGTTAACCCCCCATCCAATTCAGGTCAGTCCTTGGGGGCACAACCTGTAACCAATCAAACCTCTTGGGGGTATGGTTACACAACAAATCAAGTACCTGTAGGAAACAACAATTATCAACCAAACCCTATAGGAATGCCTTATGCTAGAATTCCATATCCTAGTAATACTTTCACACCATGGGGGCAACCTAACTAGTCCTACATGCCAGCTATGGGGGGGATACCTATACATACTGTGCGGGGTGTCGGAGGACCACCTTATGGAGGTCCTCCCCCTAGGGGGCCTAATAGTCTTGGAGGGGCTGGTGGCCTTCCTCCTTAGCCTCCTAGTGGTTTCGAAGGCTCCAAATATTTAAATCCCAGGGGTCCCGGAGGGTCTGGTGGTCCTCCTCCTGGTGGTCCCAATGGTCTTGGTGGTCCCGAAGGCCTTGGTGGTCCTCCTCCCGGAGGCCCCAGTGGTCCTAATGGTCCTGATCCCATAAATCAACCCCCTGTGGGCGGATATTCTGGTGGTTCTTCATCACAACAACCTGTCTACTAGTCTACTTACTGTCCTACTAGTACTTATATGCCATATCAATATTACCAGTATGTGCAACCTAATCGTCAGTTACCTTTCCTAGAAACCTTGGACTTGCATGATTTGTCCAAGTTGATTAATGATTCCCATTCGACATAACCCCTCATGGCCTCCCATTCCAATAAATTTACCATCGGACATTCCAAAATTTGATGGGAAGCAGGGAGATGATCCAAAAAACCATGTCATGACATTCCATTTGTGGTGTTATTCAAACTCCCTTATGGATGATTCAGTTCATTTAATACTATTTCAACGAACTTTGATCGGTAGAGCCGCGAAATGGTACATTGAACTTCTATAACATTCGTTTGTGGATTTTGGCTCATTGGCAACTGTATTTCTTACACACTTTAAGCTTCCTATCAGTTATGAAATGGGCACTGATATCTTAACTTCTATATAATAGAACACCTCCACCCACATATCTGATCATATCCATGAGTGGAGAAGGCGGAGAATACTTATTAAGGCTCCTATCCCGGATCAGTTGTTAGTTGATTGGTTTACTAAATCTTTGTTGCCTCCAATTGCCTGAGATGTGGCTTTGGGCGGTGCCATTACTGAAGAGCAAGCCATTAGTTGAGCCCAATATCTGGACTTGGTCTATTCCCAGTCTGAAACTTTGTATGACTTGATCCCTCAAGCTCCTCGCCCAAACATCGATCTTGAAAAGCCACCAATAGAAACCCCTAATGATGTGATTATTGGTTCAATCTAGTCCCCATCAGCAGCAAAACCTGCCAAGCAACCCAAGACTTCCACCCCTACTCCTTCAACTCCCAAGGTTTCCGCTAAGGTCAATTCCATGCAGAGTATTCAAACGCTTGGCAACAATAAAAATATAGGTAAAGCTAAAAAAAAAAAACCTCGAAACCAACAGGAGAATCCAAAACCAACCATCAATGACAACGATAAAGGGAAAAGAAAAAAAAATATCCATGTCTGCTATGCAGAGGTGACCATTTCATAAAAGATTGTCCTCGTCGATATGAAATCACCTAATTTTTGAAAACTAATCCCGCACCCATAGTTCTCATGGATCCTTTTCCCTCTCAACAACAACGAATAAACCACATGTCTAATCAGGGAAACTTTAGTTCTTCAGAGGAAATTCACATGCTTTCCTTGAATACTATTTTTTTGCAAACTCAAAGTCAGAGTTATGACAAACCCGCAGACAAGAAAGAAGACAATTCTTCTTCAAGAAAATCTCCCTCTACTGGTTCTCCCGAATCCTTGTCTATTGTTCCCTTAACCATCGAGAAGCCTAACCTCGACATGGTTTTGCATCCACCCAAGAGTACTCTCAGGAAGGTTGTTTTCAACCCTAATGCCTGAGCTGCTCAATTTTATGATGTAGTTGAAGACCTCGCTTAGGCACCATGTGCAATGTCTACCTTGGAAGTACTCCAAAGTTGTCCTACACAACGCAAAAACTTGTTAACTGCATTAGGAGCTTTAGAACCAGACAATCCTAATTTGATTCATTTCAATGTCAAGAACTATAAGTCTAGACTACCTCACAAAATCACTTTCCAAATCATAACGAAATTGTTTGGAAAGAATGTATTTAGAACTGTCTTAGATGAAGGAGCTTCAACTTCGGTTTTGTCCCTGTCTTGTTGGAAATCTATTGGCTCTCCCAAGCTTGACATCACGTATGACTCTAAAAGGCTTTGATGGACAAGGTTTCCAGCCCCATGGTCTCATACCAACCCTTTCAGTCGATCTTGGGGGAAAATCTATTTCTATTCAAGTAGAAGTGGTAGACGCCCCATTAGATTACAACCTCCTTTTAGGAAGAAATTAGTTTTAGGCCATGACTATTGTCGCTTTGACGGTATTTCAAACTGTCCAATTTCTGCATCTAGGGAGAATTGCCACCATTGACTAGCTCGATTTTTGTACGCTGGATGTTGCTACCTCCACGGCTAATAACATCCCTATGTTAGGCCAGTCCCCTCCTCCTTACTAGTCAATTGGGGTAGGCATGTTGAAGGATTTGTCCCTTATGGGGATTTTTCTGTCCACTCCTCCTAACATAGACATAGTGACAGTAAATATGATTTTGTCATTTGATTATGATCCAAAGGGAAAACAAATTGTTGAGTCCACCTCATTGAGTTTGCATGAAGAAACGTACAACGTCATTCAAACCCTTTCCGATGACCACATTGATGAACTTCATCTGGTCGCTTCAGAACCTTACAACCGGCCCTACTAGTTAGAACCCTCTCTTCCTATTCTGGATTATCTCTCTAAGAATTTTCCTTCTGATGAGTCCATTATGGAGATCATGAGTATGAATGAGTCTATCTGGGAGGATCATCATCATAGATCCTTGTTCCTCCCCAACACCACTTCGGTAGACCATGACTTTGCATCCCTATTTTGCACTGATATTTTCAACACACCTCAAAATCCTATATTGTTGCAAGACACATATTCTGAAGGAAACCTATGCAACATTACTCAAACAAATCTAATTGACATATTAGCCAAGCTTGGTATCCTTGAGCATGTTCATGTTGGGAAGAACTGCTCAATAGAAGAATCTGAAGCATACAAGGAACTTTTCAAAGAATTCCATGATATTTTTTCCTGGTCTTATGAAGAAATGCTAGGGATAGACCCATCCATTGTGGTCCACAAAATAAAAACCTATCTGACTGCTAAACCTGTCAGGAAAAAACTAAGGCAAGTCCATCCATAGAAAGCTGCAGCTATTAATGCTGAAATAGAGAAACTTCTCAAAGCTGGGTTTATTTATCCCGTACCCCTGACAAAATGGGTATCGAACGTCATCCCTTTCAATAAAAAATAGGGCACCATTAGAGTCTACATCGATTTCATAGATTTGAACAAAGCTTGTCCCAAAGACAACTTTTCCACTCCACATATTGACCAGATTATCTACAACTGTGCCGAAAGTGTCATCTTCTCATTTATGGATGGCTTTTTGGGGCATAATTAGATTAAGATTTTACCCACTGATTAGCACAAGATGACATTCATTTTCCCATGGGGAACCTTTGCATATAGGAAGTTACCGTTTGGCCTAAAAAATGTTGGAGCCACTTTCCAACGTGTTATGTCCTATGCGTTTCACAATATAAAACATATTTTTGAACCATACCTTGACGTTCTCCCTGCTCATTCACAGCGACGGGAGGACCACCTTGGTCATATTAGAGACATTTTCCTGAGATGCCATCATTATAACATACAGATATATCCTCATAAGTGTGTTTTATGCATTGAGACGGGTTGCCTGCTAGGTTTTGTTGTTTCTAAGGATGGCATCTGGATTGATCCATTGAAAATTTCCACTATTTTAGCTTTACCAGCCCCAACCAACCTTCTAGAACTCCAAAGTTTGGAAGGGAAGGGAAAATTTCTCCACCATTTCGTGTGCAATTTTAAAGAGAAAACACAGGGTTATATGCGTCTCCTTAAGAAGGAAACTCCATTCTATTGGGATGACCAATCCCAACGAGCCTTTGATAACTCAAACACGCTCTAACTCATTCACCTGTGATACACCCCCTAGATTATTCAAAGGATTTTCTCTTATATATTGCTACCTACACTACTACCATCGCTATGGTTTTGGTGTAGGAAAATCCCACGGTCAGGAGCACGTGATCTACTACGCTAGTAAGAATCTTATGGATTCTGAAACTCGATATTCACACGTGGAGAAATTAGCATTGGCCATGTCATTGTTGTTCAAAAATTTTGTCACTACATTTTGCTCTGCACAACCACCGTATTGGTAGACCAAAACCCTATGTATTACATCCTGACTCATCAGGTGCTCAGGGGCAAGTAATCCTGATGGATAGTCATACTACAAGAGTTTGATCTGGAATTTGCCAAAGCCACATCAAAGAAATCCTTGGTCTTTGCCGAGCTCATGTGTGATCTTCCCTGTGCTTCAACGGAATCTGAGCCCAGTGATTCATTTATGGATGAATTCCTATTCCTGATAAGCACTACTAATCCATGGTATGGAGATTTTCTCATTTATCTCCAAACACAAATATTCCAGCCAAATCTATCCCATGATGATCACCACCGTATCCGTCACCACGCAAAATAGTACCTCATCTTGAATTACATTTTGTATAGACGTGGTATCAATTCCATTCTCCGGTGATGCCTTACCCACAAGGAAGATGAACAAGTGTTGAATGATTGCCACTTTGGAGCATGTGGCGGTCATTTATCTGGGATGGCTATAGCCTAGAAAATCCTTCACGCTGGCTATTTTTGGACTGTAGTCTTTAAAGATTGTTACGAGGATGTTAAGAAATTCCCACCCTGTTTACATTTTTATCCGAAAAAGCGCACTCATCTTGCTCCTCTACACCCCGTCATTGTCGTTGGCCCTTTTTCCAAATGGGGGATTGATTATATGCATTGTAAGCCTACCTCAGCCGGGGGGCATGGTTACATCATCTTAGTCATTGAGTATTTTACAAAGTGGGATGAGGCCATGCCTACATATGCAGAAGACGGTAAGACTACCGCTCTCTTCCTGTTCAATCATGTGATAGCTAGATTGGGAGTCCTGCAGTCCATATTTACTGATCACAGATCGCATTTCCATAATCAAATGATGGAGGGACTAATTGCCAAGCTAGGTTTTCTTCATGAAAACTCTATGCCCTATTATCCACAAGCTAATGGTCAGGTAGAGGCCATTAACAAAGTTTTGAAAATGATGCTTTGTCGGATGGTTAGAGACCATAAATCCAACTGGCACCATATCCTTTTCTCCACTCTTTGGGCTTACAGGACTTTGGAGAAAACAACTACTAGTTTCACACCTTTCCATCTCTTCTATGGACTTAAAGCTGTCTTGCCGATTCAATGTCAGATTCCATCCTTGAAACTTGCTGTCGAACTTCTCCCAGACACTTCCATAGAGGAAGAGAGATTTTTATACTTGAACAACCTTGACGAAAATAGGAGAGATGTTTCCTTGGCTAATGAGGCACACAAGAAACGCGTTAATGCACAGTATGACAAGTCTATCCAACCTCGTGTCTTTAACTAGGGTGACCTAGTTTTGAATTATGATCAGAGATATGACAAACTAGGGAAAGGAAAGTTCGAATCCATGTGGTATGGTCCTTTCGTTATTTCCAAATTTTTAGAGAAAGGGGCCTACGAGCTCGTAGACTATGACGAAACCCCTTTAGGACAACCTCACAATGGGTTGTACATAAAGAGGTACTATGCCTAGATCTCTCTTGGATAGTATCTTGTATATATGTATATTACTTGACTTTCAGTGTGCTTAAGTATTTTCAATATGGTTTTGAGTTTAGTGTCTGTATCTGTTTATACCATGTTTTGGTGTATATAGATTTCTACAGCTTCACTAATGGTGCTTGCCGCCACACCTTGAATCTTGCCTTAGCTGCTTTGGTTCTCTATTCCCCAGTTTATGATTTGGTCAGTTCAGGAGTGGTCTGTATTGGTCCCGCTACCAACAATATTGCCAAGTATCGAGTAGCCATAGGTCTTTTGACTGAAGCTACCTCCCAAGATGTTCACAACTTGGTAGTCTTGATGGATTCACAACTTGTGGTTTGTCATCTAAACCATGTCTATAGAATTATGAATCATGTGCTTCTCTGTCTCTTCTAGAGGGTACATTTGTTAGAAAGGTCATTTGAAACTATCACCTATAGGCATATCCGTAGGGAACATAATGTAGTTGCTGACTGATTGGCTAATTACATCCTAGATTAGCATATTTCCCATTCATGACATGAAAATAAAACATGGTTCATTGTAAATAAACTATAAAAGACACATAAAACTCATGTAAAATACATTCACCATTTGAGACGTATAAACACCAAGTATAAGTCTGTATATATATATGAACATGTTTTACAAAAAATAGGTCACGAGACCTCATCTAAAGTGCATAGGCTTTCAGGTAAAAAATCACCATACAAAAGTCCCGATGCTATCAGTTTTTAATGGATACATCATGCGCTCATCATCTAATGATGCTTGTGGTAACACGTCACTGCCCGAGCTACTCTACGTAGTAGTCTGCTAAAGTGACCCGGTACTCTAGCTATAGGCCTCTGATACCTTAGTGGGAGGTCATCGATAGAAGCATTAGGGATGTCTAGAGTCAACCTCTCTAGGTTATCCTCTAACTCCCTTGTCACATCATCGCCTTATGGTCAAAACGGGCTCCAACTCACCTGTCTAGTGGGGAGGCTCCCCTAGGTCGTGTTGCTCCGACATCTGCATGAAAACATTCAAGTCTCGTTACTAAACAGAAAAAATATAAAACATCAAAAACATAAAAACACTATTTCCATTTTAGGGTCTTTTGTTTCTTATCGATGTCACCCCACTGTCCACTAGGTGGGAGCAGTAGGTCAGGGTCACCACTGAAGTTAGTGCCCACATATGCATAGTCCTCCACCATGAGGAGCTAATCTCTCAACCATCGAAAGAACGGGTCACCGAACTTTACCTTCCCTCTACTTGCTCTAGTACGAGCCATAATCTGGACCCACCTCTGCATGAAAGGGTCCCATGCCCTGAACTCTATAAAAACCACCTAGGGTCTCATCTGTGGAACCCTCTCAAAAAAGAAGCAAGCTAGAATGGAACCGAAACCAAATTTCTTCAGCTCCCCCTACCGACACTTGGTCAGCTGATCCTTGAATATTGGAATTAGAGCTTCCGCCTAGTTGAATACTATAGATGCCATGGCCTCTATGGCATAGAGCATATGTGCTCTAGACACCTGGTGTACTCCTTGGATTCCTGCCACTCTCTGCATGGTAAACAACATGGTCCATAGAGGGCCATCCACCACTGCTTTTATGGGAATTTTCTTCCCCAATGTCCTAGTCTCAGGAATGCAATGGCGGTCTATCAGCTCCCAAGTAGTAATGCCCCCCCCCCTAGGAACTAGTCAACGATATGGGAGAACCCAGCCTCGAAAGGCCAATCAGGAAGTATATTTCCTCTACCTCAACTGTCAATATGTGAGCACCAACCTCAAAATATTGTTGCTCCGGATTCCACATCCGAAGTATATGCTCTAGTAGTCGCTCATGCGATACCATACTGGGTGTGCGGAAGAACTTTTAGAGTCTGCAGTCCCTCAATGCGGCTATGCAACCCACATTTCATTCGGTGAAGGCATTGTCATTGTCATGTTCCCTCTCTTTCCATATGACCATATTTTTATCAACAAGAATCTGTCAAAAACCATCACAAGACTAATTAGAATCATTTCTAATCATTCAAATCAATAAAAATGAGCTAGTTTTTCTTATGCAACCATTTTTATTTATCCACGGTCGGCACCTCCTATGTCCCATTAAGGATAGGCAGTGGCACCACTTGTGCGCTATGTTTTTGGTGTGGTTCTAGCAGGGTATAGCTTATCTCGCAAGGGATAAGAGCAGTGCCCACTTCCATGATTTTAGGGCTCGCCATATAAGCCCAAAACACCATTACAAATAAAAATTGAAGGCATGAAATGAAAGAGTAGGGTCTAGGCTATTACCTGGAACTGACAGTGCATGAATCTGATGGTGGATGCTCATGATATGAGCAACTAAAAAGCTGGCCAAGAAAATGCTCCAAATGTTCTCCACTATGGGTAAATGGTAAAATGTTTTGATTTTTTACTATTTACATGACTTTTATATACATTTTAGGGTTTGACATGCTATAGTATTGTTTTAAAATTGTTTATTATTCAAAATCTACCAGTCATAATCCTTTAATGTCAGTTATTGGGGCATTTAACACTTGTTTTTGAGTCGTTGTAGGATAGAAGAGTAGCAGCAATAAAGTTTCGAGAGTTCGTTTTTTACTTTTTTGTACTACCATAAAACGGAAAACGTCTTTTGAGCGTTTATTGCGACACTTTGGTCATGCTCTCGAAACTTAGCATCAAAGGTCTGAGTCCATTTCTGATTCTTTTCAGGCTCATAAAATCTCTCATCATGAAAAGAGACCTAGTGGAGTCTTCTTTAAACTCTTTTCGGGCTCCTTAAATACGAAAAGATTATCGAATGATCTTGTCTTCTTCACGCTCATTAAAGCATTTGAAGAGTCGTTCATCTGGCGGTAGGTTATCAATTTTTTGGTTCAGGTGAACTATTTTACGAAAAAGGACCCTATGGAGTCTTCTTCCATGGTCATTCAGACTCTCTAAACATGAACGATACCAAGTTTACTTTCATTGGACTCATTAAATCAAACATTGAGAAACCCTCTTTTGGGAACGAAACCCTCCTCTCTTAGGTTCGTAAAACATATGAGTTTGGACTTGTCTTCGGATGAGATATAATGAGTGTTTGTTACCCTCTTTGAACTCATAAAACCGAAAAGAGGCACTCATCAATCATGATGGGAAAAATGGGAAGGGAATCATTTTGCAAATAAATGGCAATAGTTTGTCGTTACCTTTGAACATGGCACTTGTCTGCATATCATTTCAGTCAATTGGGTATTCAGCTGATTTTTTTGACGATCCACTTTCATGAGTCATGTCACTCCTTTGAGTCTTTCAAAAGAATGCATTGTCCACCATCGTACTGTGTGTTAGTCTAGTTTAGTCATGCTGCCAAATCTTTTGTCGTGCCGCCTGATGTTCAAAGGGAAGTTGAAGAAGTTTTACCTCTGCAGTCAAAACAGTCTCTGTGTCAGTAAATTTGAGTCATTTTAGGGTTACCTCATCCACATCATTCCAGAACTATGTTCCGAGTTTTGTGTCGTTGATGTGGGACTCATCATGGTCCTCCTTCAACAAGACTATTTCCATCGACATCAGCTCATTATCTAAGAAATAGTCTTAGAAACAAGTTTAGTACCTTGAGATATGTATGCCTTAATGACAAATTCTATCACTCTCGATATAGGTTCACATCATTGACCTTTGGTCGATAGAGTCTACTAGGTGTTTGACATCAAAACATCTATTCACACTTAGTAGATTGTACTAGGGTACCTTGGGAATCATTGACATCAAAGGTGATCTCCCTCGCACTTGTTAACGGTTCACATTATTGGCTGGTAATCAAGTGGTTTCTACCATGTTCGACTTCAGATCATTGTAATCACATGGATATAATCATACTTTCTAGAAGACGAGATGAAGACCCTAGGTATTTGTTTAGCGCTCATTGCTTTCCCCAGGTTGCGATGGACTTTTGTATATCTAGCATGGATCCACATTTATATGGTCGTGGCTATGCTCAAATTTGCATCTATATGACATAGATCTACGTTGTATGTCTGGTAGCTATGTCCAAGTTTGAGTCCTCTATCACATGGATCTACACTGTATTCTAGTAGCCATGCTTGTTTATTCCTCTCATGGATCTGCTTTGTATTGGTTCGCAGCCATGAATTGGTTAGGTCTGTTTAGGAATCAAAAGTATTAATGTACTACAAATTCCTATTGGATGACATTCTCCAACCGAGTTGACATTTTCACCTCGAAGTGACAGCTTGTTCTCTCAAATCTCTCGCTTATTGTATCCCTCTAAGTCTCATCATTTGGGGGGTATTCTATTATACCTAAATCCTATCACCATCATGTGATGAGACCCTTAACTTCCATGTTTTCCCTTAATCCCAACACTTGGAGTGGAAACTTGCTCTGTTTGTCAATTCTACTTGAAAAAACCGAGCACCGCACTTACCCTATGGGTGATGAGCAGTACCTTGCTCAACACCGCCTGTATCCTGTTATAGAGAAGTGATGCCACCACATATGGTCTTTGGTATTCAAGCGGCTCTCATTTAAACCGCTCTGTCATAAGGGAAAAAAAGCGGTTCCCTGGGTAAAATGGGAAAAAGAGAAGTTTCTCGAGGCTTCTAGAACTTGAGCCTCATGTCCTCCCTTATCCCTATCATTATGGATTAGTTTGAGCTCAATATCCCCCATGGTAGGATCTTGGAGCCACCTCACCCACCATTCTCTCAACTATTCCTATCCATTGAGCCTTATAAATACAAGCTCATATCCATAGTTGAGGGGGAGAACTATAGAGGTATTGTTATGTTGTTGGATTCAATACCTATTCCAAATCATTGGAGAGCATAGAGAGAAAATTTGGAGCTTATGGGGATGAAGTGTTTGTCTCGTGGAGGGGCTTGTCGACACTAAGGAAATGGTTTTAAGCTTCTCCATACATTCTTAATGCAAAGCTGATTTCTGTCCCACATTACTGTTGTTTTGATTTCACATGTATACGTTGCTAGATTCCTTACTCACTAGCATGGATAAGTAGATGATTTTCTTGTAGCTTTGATGTGCTTCTATGTTTGATATGTTTGCAGGTACACAGGTTCATAATCAAAGCAGTATTCCAGGTGTCTACATCATTCAGGGAAGGTCTTCATCCTTTGTCATTCACTCATTTGTTCTAGATCTAAACCATTCAGACTAGAGGAACAACTTCTATCCGCAGAAGGTGCAATATTCCTAATAATAGCCATAATGCATGACCTATGTTAGAACCTTCTAATTATACAAAATTTTATCTTCTTTATCTTGTTGCATCTACTTCCACCATTGCGATGTTGTTAGTACAAGAAGATCATAACAACTAAGAACATTTAATATACTACCTTAGTACGACTCTTTTCAACTCTAAAACTAGTTATTCACATGTAGAGAAGTTGTCTTTGGTTGCTATCATAGTTGTGCAATGGTTATGTCACTAGATCCTACTGATATGCACAACAACTATTCTAGGAGACTTCAACCCCATGTATTATATTTTGACTCATCAAATGTTGGGGGGGGGGGGGGGGGGGTATTCTCACTAGATTGTTATCCCACAATAATTTGACCTTGAATTTTCTAAATCTAATTCAAATAATTCTGTATTTTTTGTTGAGATGACGTGTGACCTTCCCTGTACTAGTGAGGATTTGAGCCTATTGACTCTTTTCCCGATGAGTCTTTATTTGTAATTAGTACGACCAATCCTTGGCACAGGGATATTATATTATATCTCCATACACAATTATTATATCCTGGATGATCTATAGATGACCATCGATGTATTGACAACCATGTGAGATATTACCTCATTATTAATGATACTTTGTAACATCGCAACATTGATTCCATTCTATGATGATTTTTAACCCTTGAAGAAGTTGAGAACGTATTAAATGTTTGTCACTCAAGAGCATGTGGTTGTCATATTTCTAGGATGGATACAACCTAGAAATCATTTATGTTTGGTACTTTGGACTTCGATCTTTAAATATTGTGTTGAAGTTGTTAAAAGGTTCCCACCTTGTCAAATCTTTCATCCAAAAAAGTGCACCCACCCTACTTCGTTGGACCTAGTCATTGTTTTCGGTGCCTTTTTCAAATAGGGGTTTGATTTTATGCATTGTAATACTATCTCAAATGGGGGGAATAGTTATATCATTGTCACCATTGACTACTTTACCAAATGGGACAAGGACATTCCTACATATGCAGAATATGACAAGATTGCTGCACTTTTTCTTTTTAACCACATTATCACCAGGTTTGGTGTTCCTCAAGCCATAATTATTGATCATGGTTCCCACTTTAGGAATTATAGTATAACTAATTTAAGTACAAAAATGGGGTTTTGTCATGAAAAATAATCTCCCTACTATCCTCAAGTTAATGGTCAAGTAGAGGAAATCAATAAAGTATTGAAGACCATGCTTCATCACATGGTAGGGGAAGACAAATATAGTTGGAATTTGCAACTCTTCTCAACACCATGGGATTAGAAAAATTTGGAAAAACAACAGACGTTTTCACTCCTTTCCAATTAGTTTATAGAATTGAATTAGTTTTACCTATTGAATGTGAGATCCCATGTTTGAAACTAGATGTCGAACTCCTACCTAATACTTTTGTAGAAGAAGAATGATTCATATACTTAACCAAACTCGATGAAACTCGTCGAGATGCAACCCTCACCAATTAAGCACATAAAAAACATGTGAAGGATCATTATTATAGGTACTTTCAACCTCGTGTTTTCAATCAAGGTGACTTGGTTTTGACATACGATAAAAAAATGACAAGTTAGGGGATAGTAAGAAGTCCATGTGGCATGGCCCTTATATAATCAAATGAGTACTAGAGAAAGGGGCATACAAGCTAGTAGATTATGATGGGATACCTTTAGTGAGCCTCGAAATGGGATCCTACTTAAAAGGTATTATGCTTAAGAAAATCCCGCATGAGTACCTTGTACACTTTGTATATAATGTTTTTTTTTGTGTGGTGTAGACATTTTCCTTTTTGCTTGTTAGGATCTCGTCTTAGCTATGACTACTTATACCATGTTGTTGTTTAATGTGCAGATGAAAATGTATTATGGATTTAGATATAGTTCTAGTCGACATACCTGAAATATTTCTTTGGCAACTTGGGTGCTTTATTCTCTTGTCGGTGAATTAGTGAGTTCAGGTGGAGTTTACTTAGTTCTTGCAACTAATAATATCGTCGAATATCCTGCGGTTGTTGGATTATTGGCCAAATATTCCTCTAATGGCGTAATCCATGTTATTGTCTACCTGGATTCCCAACTTGTGGTTTCTTAGTTAAACCACATCTACGCCATTCATGACCCTTTACTTATTTATCATTTTTGAAGGGTAGATCTCCTTGAGAGATCATTCAAATTTATACAATATCGACATATTCCAAGGTGTATGAATACAATTGTTGATTCCTTAGCTAATTTTATTCTAAATTGGCATATTGCACATTATTAAACATATTAAAAACACACCATGTAAATAATGCATATAAATATTAGTAGTTTAACAATATCCATGTGCATACAATCAACCATAAACACATTGTATAGTAAATCCATCAAAATTGATTTTATATTTAGCATAGAAAATGGTTTTCAAAATGTTGTGAGACAAAAACTAAAGCTCATAGCTTTCAAATATCATACAAAAAAGTAAATCTCATGGCTTTAAAGTATCACTACATGTGAATCATAAAAATAATCATGATTCTCATGATAATATATGATATCTTGATCTACTCATCGAAGTAGATGACCGATACACCCAGATACCCAACTTTGTGGAACTAGTAAAGCCATGGTAACTCATCCACAGATAGGTGTTAGAAGGAATATTTCACCTTTTGCAGACAGAAGTTGTTCCTCTGGTCTGAATGGTTCAGATCCAGAACAAATGAACGACAAAGGATGAAGACCCTCCCTGGATATCATAGATACCTGGAATGCCTACTTTGATAGCAAGCATGTGTACCTACAATCAGATTAAACACGTAAACACATCAAAGCTACCAGAACATAATCTATTAATCCATGTCAGTGACTAAGGAATCCAACAACATTTGCATGTGAAATCAAACAACAACAGTAAAGTGGGACAGAAATCAGCTTTGCATTAAGATTAAAATGGAGAAGTTTACAACCAATTAAGCCTTAGTGTTGACATGCATCTCCATGAAACCAAAAATTTCATCCCCATAAGCTCCAACTTTGCTCTCTATTCTCTCCAATGGCTTGGGCCAAGTGGTCAATCCAACAACATAACAATACTTCAATGGTTCTCCCCCTCAACCATGGACATGAGCTTGTATTTATAAGGCTCAATGGATAGGAATGGTTAAGAGATTTGTGTATGAGGTGGCCTCTAGGATCCTAGGATGAGGGATCTCGAGCTCAAATGACCCATAATGATAGGGATAAGGGAGGACACAAGGCTCATGATTTAGAAGCCTCGAGAATCTTCTCTTTTTCTCATTTTACCTAGGGTACCTCTTTTCTCCTTCTATGACAGAGCAGTTCAGGTAAGAAACGCTTATGGACCAAGGGCTATAAGCGGTGGCACCGCTTATGGATAACAAGGAATAGGAGGTGCGAGCAAGGTACCGCTCATGGATAAAAGGGAAAGCGCGGTGCTGAGTATTTTCATGAAAGACTGACAAACAACATGGGTTTCCACTCCAAGTGCTGGGATTAAGGGAAAGTAGGTATGCCAAAGGTCTTATCACATGATGATGACATGATTTTGGTATAACAGGATGCCTCCCAAAGCATGAGTCTTAGAGGGATACGATAAATGAGAGGTTTGAGAGAATAAGTCGTTGCTACGAGGTGAAAATGTCGGCTCGATCGGAGCATGTAGTCAAGTAGGCCTCTGTAGTACATCAATATTTTGACTCATAGACACAAGTAACCAACTCATGGCTGTAGACCAATATAAGGCAGATCCATGGGAGGAATAAACAAGCATGGATACTAGAATACAGCCTAGATCCATGTGATAGAGGACTCAAACTTGGACATAGCTACCAAAGATACAATGTAGATCTATGTCATACATACGCAAATTTGAGCATACCCACGACCATACAAATGTGGATCCATGCTAGACATACAAAACTCCATCACAACCTAGGGGAAAAGCAATGAACGCTTTTAAACAAATGCCTAGGGTCTTCGTCTCATCTTCCACAAAGTACGATTCTATCCATGTGGTTACAATGATCTGAAGTCGAACATGGTAAAAACCACTTGATTACCGGTCAATGATGTGAACCATTAACAAGTGGGAGGGAGATCACCATTAATGTCAATGATTCCCAAGGTACCCTAGTAAAATCTACTAAGTGTGAATAGATGTCCTGATGTCGAACACCCAGTCAATTCTATCGATCAAAGGTCAATGATGTGAACCTATGTCGAGAGAGAGAGAATCTGTCATTAAGGCATAGAGATCTCAAGGTACTAAGTTTTTGTTTCGAAGACCGTTTCCCGGATAATGAGATGATGTATATGGGAATAGTCTTGTCGAATTAGGGACATGATGAGTCCCACATTGACGATAGGAAACTCGGAACATAGTTTCTGGAATGATGTGAATGTAGTAACCATAGGACTGACCCAAAAGTACCGACACAAAGACTGTGTTGACTCCAGAGGTAAACTACTTCAAATCCCCTTTGAACATTAGGTGGCACGACAAAAAGACTTGGCAGCATGACTGAACGGGACAAACACACAATGCGACAGTGGACAATGCATTCTTCTGAAAGACTCAAAGGAGTGGCATGACTCATGAAAGTGGATCGTCATGGAGATCAGATGAATACCCAATTGACTGACATGATGTGCAGATAAGTGCCATGTTCAATGTAATGAAAAAACTACTGCCATTTATTTGCAAAAATGATTCCCTTCCCATCTCCCCCATCAGGATCGATGAGTGCCTCTTTTCAGTTTTACGAGTTCAAAGAGGGTAACAAACACTCGATTTAGCTTGTCTGAAGACAAGTCCAGACTCATGTTTTACAAACCTAAGAGAGGAGGGGTTCGTTCCCAAAATGGGTCTCTCAATGTTTAATTTACCGAGTCCAATGAAAGAAAACTCAGTATCGTTCACGTTTAGAGAGTCTGAATGATTACGGAAGAAGATTCCAAAGGGGTCCTTTTTTGTATGATTTAGTCTCTAGGGACCGGAAAAGTGTAAAATCATACCTTAGAGAATTCTTCCAGTCATGATTGGCTGGAGTGTTCCTTTTTCGTAAATAGTCCTATCTGAACAAAAAAAGAGATAACCTACCATCGTACAGACAACTCTTCAAATTCTTTAACGAGCGTGAAGAAGACAAGATCGCTCGACAATCTTTTCACATTTTAAGAGTCCGAAAAGAGTTTAAAGAAGACTCTACTAACCTTTTTCATGTTTGAATCCAGAGCACGAAAAAGTAACAAACTAAGCTCACACAACTTTTCATGTTTTAACCAAGGCACGAAAAATGAAAAGTAAGCTCAACACCATCTTACTATTTTTAACGAGCTCGAAGATCAGTTGAAAGAATGCTCAGGGATTGGTTTCATTTTTACGCAAGATCGAAACCAATGGGTAAACTATGCTTGAAAAATCCCATTAACATGATATAAATAGGTTGGAATCTTGCCCCCAGCACGATTTATAGTGAATCTTACCCCTAGCATGGTTGCTAAGGGATCGACATGCCCCCCAAGCTTCGTTTTGTCTGACGATTCTTCTTCCATACCCGACCTAAAAACCTGGTTACTAATGTGAAAATGTTCACCAAGGGGTTAGGAAGATGAGAATCGGGCAGGCGAAAAGAAGGTTCAAGTTCTAACACTAAAGTGAAGACTCGACTCAAGGGAAGGGGATCTGTTTCATTTTTACTCAAGCTTGAAACAGAAGGTAACTATGCTTGCAATATGGTTTCATTTTTATGCAAGCTTGAAACCAAAAGGTAAACTATGCTTAAGGAAACCTACTTCATTTTTTAACGATATTGAAATAGAAAATGAACTATGCTCAAGAATGATTTCATTTTTATGCAAGCTTGAAACCAAAAGGTAAACTATGCTTAAGGAGTGGTTTTATTTTTTAACGAGCTTGAAACCAAAAGTAAATTATGCTCTCAAACCTACTCCTACCAAACATGATATCCATAGGTTGGTAGGTTTCCCCCATTTCATAAAAGCTAGCGGCTTAGCTCCATTATGATGTCCATACACTAGATCCATGCCCCCCATTTTACCTATGATGGGAAGAAGCTAACTAGAATAAGGGGAAGGAACCACAAGAACATGCGGCACATTTAGGGCAGTCTGATTACTAGGAGTCACACGATGGTCAGGTGTAACAAAATAAAGCTGATTAATGGTCACAATCTTCCCATCATGGGGAAAATGCATAACTCTAAAGAGTGTGGACACAACAGCCTTCATGGCATAAACATAATCACATCCAAGGAGCAGATTGAAATATAAAGGACCTTGGACCACCATAAGATCAATACAGAAATTTTTTCCTCCTAATGTAATAGGCAAATAAGGAAGGGCCCGTAAAGGTGCAGTAGGTCTATGATTAAAATCCAGTATCTAATTGATGGCTGGTACAAGCTGAGGAGAACCTAAATCTTGCCAAGTAGTTGAGGATAGAATACTAACAGAAGCCCCTTCATCAACAATAGTGCGAAGTATCCGCCTAGCAATAACATTCACAACTATCTGGAAAGGAACACTAGAATGAAGACGATACTCTATTAGGTTACTCCAGTCTAAGGGAATAACATCACTACTCGGAGAGGGTTCTTGTCGAGAACAATCAAAATGAAGCATAAAAACTTCGGTAGGTTTTGGTTCATTCTTTATTGGAAGAGAAGAACAAGATGAAGATTTGGTCAAAGAGACTACTTTAGTCTTAACACTCTCTGATGAAAGAGTGGGATCGGGTGGAAATGACACCGACTCGACCACTTTAACTTCACTCTCCAAAGGAAGAGAGGGATCAACCACAGATAAATTCGAATCAACCACTTGGTCAACCAGTGGGGGATCGAGGAATAAATTACTATCACTTGTTGATGATCAGTAATATTTTCCAACAAACGTGAAGCTTCATCCATGCTTGGACAAAGAAAAGTACAATGCATAGCCTTGCATATCAAACAAGGATACAAGACTTTACCCTTACGACCTTTTACCAATGGGTCATTGGTTGAGGGAGTATCGTCAACATGATGATCAGAGGTTGATGACACAGATGGTTTGGACCTTTTATACCACTCTTATTGTACATGAGAGAGACCGGAACACTCCTTAAGAAGGTGGTCCCCCTTGCAAATCTTACAAGGGAACTTGGGTTTTTCGAGTGTTCTCTTAGAACGAGCACCATCAAGAGAAGATGGTTGCTGCTTTTTCTCTTTCTTATCCTTATTCTTCTTACTCTTCCCTTGCTTATTCTTCTTATCCACATGACTACTAACCATAGAGATTTGGTCAAGTGAAGAAGAAGAAAGGGGTGGAACAACAACTGATGAAGAAGGAGAGGGATTAGGTTGAGGTTGATCCTCTGCCAAAGGAGAGGTGACAATTGAGACATTAGGTGTAATAGGAATTACTGGATTAAACAACTAGACTGGTAATCCTATAGTTAATTCAGGAAGATTTAGAGTGGCAATAAAGGGAGGACCAATACCTTCACTTGGAGGGAATACAAAAGGTACCTCTTGAGTGGTAGTCCCAAATGAGGATGCCATCTATAAAATCTCTAATAAACCCCTAACTACCACACACAAGCAAGTACTACTCGAACTAAAATCAACAAGCAAACATGTGAAAGGAGTGGATAAGAGTTAGGAACCTCACAGGACAAGCCAAAAGGATAACTCAGATGGTTTGAGGATTCCTAAAAGGGTCTCCCGATATACACAAGGTACGTGGGAGCTCAAATCGGTAGTAGTGTTGTCTAATGCATAACCATTCACAAGGGGCCTTCCTATATACAATCGAGTTCGTGAAGTACCTTTCTATATACCTCAAGGGTATGTGAAAGGCCATTCGATATACCGACAATATGTGGAAGAACCACGTGAGTCCCAGGATGTAATGCGGACGAGTAACGACATCTCCTATGCTTAACGACGCCCGAACACATTTCTAACTTATCACTCAAATTGCTAAAAGTTTTAACCTAGTACTACCGTAAATTTTATCTTGTGCGTTTAGGTGGAACCATGGATTGAAAACTTGAATTTAAAGAAGATGCACACTGATCTATATGATAATGCAAGTTTTCCCCTTCAATGAAATTCTACTTAAGAGAGGGAGAGAGATTTACTTTTCTTCCAAAAAATGCACATCCAAATGCAAATGCAATTCTACCTTTTCAAACGAAAAGTGAAATATCAATGCACCCCAAACAATCTTCAAAGCAAATAAGAAAGATATATAGAGAACATATATCATAAATCAAAATGTTTCCTATCTTTTCATACTTGAAAAAGATGCATAAAAACTCAATGGAAAGATGATTTCACTAACGTTTCCAAACAAATCTAACTCTAATGCACGCAAAGATGAAAACAGATATTTCTTCTTAATGAAAGTAAGATCTCGAATTTCAAACAATCATGCACAAAACAAGAACAAAATCATTCAACAAACTTGCGAATAAAGCAAAAGAGAGAGAAAACTAAAACTTCTCTTTGAAACAGATAAGGAAACGAAGAACCAACCTTTCCTACCAAGCACTAAAAAAATCAACATGCGGAAGGAAATAAAAATCACCCCAAGCAAAGAAAGACTCAAAACAACATGGATCACTCATGCATTCCAGGTCCAAAACAAACCGAATTCTACACATGAAAATGAAATGTATATTTCCAATTCCAATGAATAATATCTACAGATTAGAGCAAGAGGTTTCAAGCAAAGAAAATAATGTAAAATCTAATGCAAGAAACACAAACTCTCTTTGAATGCAGAAAGAATACAACAATCAAAGCAACTATAGAATACACAATTCATGGCCCCTCTCAGCCATGAGGGAGCATTTTTTTTCAAAAGTACATTTCATTTTCATCAAAATGTAAGCCAAAAACACACAAAAATCAAAATACAAAGTCTGGAACAACGCCTACCTGGCACCGCGCAGATGAAGCTGCTAATAGGAGATTTCGAGGCAGAACCGCTTCTTGCTCACTGGATTTAGGAGGTGGCACCTCTTATGGCTAACTTGACTCAGGTAGTGGCACAACTCCTTTCTAAAGGCACATGTGCGGTTCCCTGTATAAATCCAAAACACAAGGAGAATGAAAGATCAAGTTAGAAAAATACTAGGTCAAGGTAAAAATTGATAGATTGAAAGTGAGAAAGAGCATATAAGGTCAAAAATAATTCAGATCTAGAAAGATCTAGAAGTTTCAAACCAAAATCCATTGAGTCAGATAGCAGATCTGACTGAAGAGAGTTGGAGAAGGAGCCTAGATTCGGACAAGAGTTGAAGAACTTAGGAAGATCAGATCAATTGATACGTATATTCATTTCCCAGTGGAGTCGCCAGATTTGTTAGCAGGAATATTTCATGACCTTCTGCGGACAGAAGGTGTTCCTCTGTTCTGAATGGTTTAGATCCAGAACAAATGAACGACAAAGGATGAAGACCGTCCCTGGATATCGTAGATACTTGGAATGCCTGCCTTGATAGTAAGCATGTGTACCTGCAATCAGATTAAAAACGCAAACACATCAAAGCTACCAGAACATAATCTATTAATCCATGTCAGTGACTAAGGAATCCAACAACATTTACATGTGAAATCAAACAACAACATTAAAGTGGGATGGTAATCAGCTTTGCATTAAGATTAAAATGGAGAAGTTTACAACCAATTAAGCCTTATTGTTGACATGCATCTCCATGAAACCAAAACTTTCATCTGCATAAGCTCCAACTTTGCTCTCTATGCTCTCCAATGGCTTGGGCCAAGTGGTCAATCCAATAGCATAACAATACTTCAATGGTTCTCCCCCTCAACCATGGACATGAGCTTGTATTTATAAGGCTCAATGGATGGGAATGGTTGAGATATTTGTGGATGAAGCGGCCTCTAAGATCCTAGGATGAGGGATCTCGAGCTCAACTAACCCCCAATGATAGGGATAAGGGAGGACACGAGGCTCATGATCTAGAAGCCTCGAGAATCTTCTCTTTTTCCCATTTTACCTAGGGTACCGCTTTTCTCCTTCTATGACAGAGCGGTTCAGGTAAGAAACACTTATGGACCAAGGGCTATAAGCGGTGGCACCGCTTATGGATAACAAGGAATAGGCGGTGTGAGCAAGGTACCGCTCATGGATAAAAGGGAAAGAACGGTGCTGAGTATTTTCATGAAAGACTTACAAACAACATGGGTTTCCACTCCAAGTGTTGGGATTAAGGGAAAGTAGGTATGTCAAAGGTCTTATCACATGATGATGACAAGATTTTGGTATAACAATAGTTTGGGGATGTATATAGTGAGCCTCTATAGATTTTGATCAATTTCCTACAACTCTTCATATGCTTGATGATCATGAGCCACTATAGCTCTAGGTTCTCCCCACCTCTGAATGGGAGAAGACCGAAGCAGTATCGCAACTCGAATATTTTCATTAGAGAAACATAAAGTCTCAGTCAACCAAAAAAATAAATATTCAAAAAGCACATAAAAATTAAAAATGTGAAAATTTCCTTTTACCTATGGTTTCTCCACTATTCCCCCTCTAGAAGCACTAGATCAGTATCTCCTCAAAAATACATGCTCATTTATGTATAATCTTCAATCATTGGAAGCTTCCCACATAGCCACCTAAAGAATGCTTGTCCATAAGAGATGATTGGAATACCACCATGGTGAGCCATCAACGCAACCCACCTCCTCATACGTGGCTCTCATGGGTCTGGGTTGTCCATCTCAATGGAATATGGAAAAAAGAGAGGAACCCTCTCTAGGAAAAGGAATCCATCATATATCCATAGCTAAATAACTTCATTTGACCATTTTTTCATTTGTTCAACTAATATTTCATGTTTTCAGAATACCTTCACACTAGTTAAATACCGTAGGTGCCATGCACTCTATTGCATAAATCATTTGGGCCTTTGTTTCATGATGGTGAGATTTAATTCCCACAACCCACACAAAGGTGAATATGACAATTATCAATGCTATATCCCTCACCTCTTTGATGGGGATCTTCTTGCTAACCTTATGTGTTCCAGGTTTGCGATATTGTTCTATCAATGAGTCGATGCTCTCCTCACCTCCTCTAGATACGAATAAGGAAAATCATGCTCTCCACCTTGAAAGTCCAGTGAGGAAGTAAATATCCTCCACTTACAAAGTGAGAACATGAACCCCAAATTGAAAATGGCATTCATTTGGTTCCCACATTCTCACTAAATGCTCTATCAATTGAAAATTTTCCCTCATCCTAGGGATCAAGAAGAATTTAAACAACCCACATTCATGGAGGGAAAGCATGGTATTTTCATCATTGGTCACCCTTATGTTTTCCATTTTATGCTCTCTCTCCCTCCACTCAAAAATTTTGATGGATAAAACTTGCATTGAGACCAAAAAGGGAAGGATTATAACTCTTTTAGTGAAAAAACCCCAATCTTGAAAGTATATTTTTATTTTTTAAAGACACATTATGGGTATTGCAATTTGACTTTAACCATAGTGTGAAAGTTCCACACCTTTCCCTTGCGGAATATACAACGCTTGCAGTTTTTGCAATTCCCGAAAGGGCCGATTGTGACACCTTGTGCACACATTTTTCCTAGAAAAACACTTCAAAATTAGTCTAAATGATTAGAAAAATAGGATTTTTAAACCATGAAAATAAAGGGGAGGAGAAGATAATTTATTTGGAGCTGATGAGATGGGAAATGGTTTTCTGATGCACTCATAATTTGTGCTGCAAGAATCAACCATTCATGAATACATGATTATTAAATACTAAAGGACACATTCATTCATGAATGGTCACCATGTAGTGCCTTTAGGATTTCTATATCTATGGCATTATCATCAATTTGTAATTATCATCTCTTATTTCATATATATACTTTTCTTCATACTTGTTCTTTATGGACTATTTAGCCTATTTACATTGGGTATTTGTGTAGCAAACAAATTTTATTTGTTTCAGTAGTATCATAGTCCCTTCTTGGGCTTGATTTCGACTTTTGACCAAAAACCCTTCTCGAAGATTCTTTGAAACTTGGCCTTTGGTAATTAGTTTTAGAATTTGTCTAAACTTGGCTTTTGGACATCATTTTTGGGTTTCCCAAAAATCTAGGACATTGTCCAAAAGCAGGCATTTGGCCAAATAATATCCAGTCAAGTTAATCTTAAAAAAAAAAAATGAGAAAATAATAAATTATTTCGGATGAAATTAAGAAGAAGAGACCAAGAAGTAAGAAAAATATATTACAAAGAAGAAGCAGGAAAAAGAATTATCTGCAAGAGGGAAAAAAAAGTTAAAGAATAAAATTCGTAAAACCACACATGGTTTTATGAAATCACATGTGGTTTTACATAATAAGGTATGCTTTGAGGACAAAGCATCTTAAAGGGAAAGGAAAGGATACACACACACACACACACACACACACCAATATTGATAATGATTATTAATATTAAAGGACACATTCATTCATGAATGGTCACCATATAGTTCCTTAAGGATTTCTATATATATGACACTATCATCCATTTGGTATCATCATCTCTTATTTCATATATATACTTTTATTCATACTTGTTCTTTATGGACTATTTAGCCTATTTACTTTGGGTTTTTCTATAGCAAACACATTTTATTTGTTTCAGGGTTTTTCTCTCTTAGCAAAATGGTAAAAATAAGTTACCTTTACCCCTTTTATTAACTTGAAATGAAATATTTTAATATTTTATTTCATGATTTTTATCATTTTTTCTATTTTGATCAAAATTCCATTAATATTTTGATTCAAACATACTTTTTGGCATCTATTACAAAGATTGCAGGTCAAACATGATAACTTAGGCTATGAATGAGTATACTTTTATCTCTTTTTAGTTTACTCCTTTTTTGGACCATTTGGACTATCTAAGAAAAAATAATACACTAGTCAACCTTTGACTAAAATAGTTCTCCTAGGTATTATTTTATGCTTTTTCAGGTTTAGGGGACTAAATCTATGAATAATATCTTCTTGGAGTGTTCTTTGGACGTTTTAGACTCTGAATATGAAAAACCACTGAGTTTTCCTTCTTTGGACTCGTTAAAAATACACATTAAAGGACCCTTTTTCGGGATTGAACCCCTACTTTCTCGTGTGCCTAAAGCATGTGAGATTGGACTCATCCGAAGGATGAGATATAATTAGAATTTTCTACCCTCTTGCAGCTCATTAAAAAGAAAAGAGGCACTTATCAATAATGATGGGGAAAATAAGGGAAAGGGGAATGTATTTGAAACTATATTAATGGAATCGTGTCGTCACCCTTGAACATGGAACATGTTTCCATTTCATCTAAACATTTAGGTAATTATCTTGTCCCTGATTCAGACCAGTTCCATGAGTTCTCCTACTCCTTTGGGCCATCCAAAGAATGGATCAATATTTGTTGTGTTATGTCTTGGTCTCTTCCTTGTTGATTCAATGATGCCAAGTCACTTATCATGTCATTGAATGTTCAACATAAGTCTATCACCCAAGGAAACCTTTGTAGTCATATTTTTGTGTTTTATGTTGAGCATCCCTAACTATGTCTTAAAGTCACTCTGTACTCATCATCACTCCAAAACCTTTTCTCCTATTTTGTGTCGATGATGGGGGAAACATTATGGCCCTCCTTCAAGTGGTCCATTCTTGCCAAATTCATCACATCATCCAAGAATTATACTTAGAAACCAAATGAGTACCTTGGGTCTTCATTCCTCAATGGTAGGTTACCTTGATTTCAATAGTATTCTTACATCATTCGCCTCAGATTGGAAGATTCCACCGAGTGTTCGACTTTAGCTCATTAATTCGCATTCGAGGGAATGTACTAGGGTACCTTGGGAATCATTTACATATATGGTGATTCTCCTTACACTGATTAATGGTGTACCTCAATGATTGATAATCAAGTGGTTTCTACCATGTTCGACATCAAAACATCTATTCACATGGATAGAATCGTACCATTCAGTTCGTGATGAAGACCTTGGGTTTATTTTAGGCACATACTTATATCATTTTCCTTCCCAGGTTTCGATGGAGAATTTTGTGTATGCACCAGTGCATAGATGAACATTGTATGTATGTTGGCTATGCTCAAGTTTGGGTCATTATAACATAGATCTACAGTGTATGGTTGGAAACTATGTCCGGATTTGAGTTTTTTGGCATGGATATACATTGTATTTTTTGTAGTCATGACCTGGATGTCTTCACATGGATATGCAATGTATTTTGTGGAAACCATTTCATGATTCATTTGGATACGCATCCTAGATATTATTGTAATGCAAAAAATCCTTGTTCGTTGTTGAAAAGATTCCAACTATTGTTCCTTTTCCTTAAACTTCATATATCATAGTATATCACCTATCCCATCACTCGGGGTAATATATTACATATAATTTTATTAATGAACCGTGTATATCTAAAATTTCCTTAATACCTAGAGTTCCCGTGCCAAAACTCACCTGGAAGATGAGAGCCATAAGGTTTTCCCATTCAAACAATCTAATTAGAAACAATGCCACAATATGATTTTTGTCAGCCCGTAAAAATACTCATTATCATAGGTTACTTTCTGGAATCATGAGATGGTTTTGCAATATCCCCACATGTAGGTTGTGGAACTCCTATTTGTCACAAGTTTCTCCCAAACAGAGTGCGACATCATCTATTAAAATGAAAAAATAGAAGTTTTGAGAGAATCATATAAAGAAGCTCTCATGGAGGCTTATCCTGACTAACGAGGATGAATCTTAGTAGAACTCCTTACCTTTTGGGATTTTATCTTAAAACTTTCCCCTTATGCCTCATTCTACCTCTATCCATTTTTTCCATAAACACAAGCTCAACCCCCATGGGTGATACATTAGAAGGAATAGTAGCTAGATGCTGATGGAATATTTCTAGATTATTCTTGAGTCTTTATCATCCCTTTGAATCAAGATGACTATTTGAGGCATTGGATCATTAGGAGGAAGCCTTCAATGCCAAGGCTTGGTTGTAACTATCTCCTTCTTTTATTCACATTAATACAACAAATATTCTCCTTTATCACAGTGATTTGTTTATAATTATTGGTTCTTTCTTCCTTGGATGATAACATAGATTCTTGTTGCTTGCATTTGTCTCTTTGCTCTTGGAAGGTCTTCTACTTGGAGTGGTAGAGTGAAGGTTTGAAACAAGGAGAACCTTATGGTAATCAAGTTTGTCTTCTTTCTCACGGCCTGCATCCAAATTACAAGAATTTAGAAAAAGGTCTTATTTGTGTACTCTCTTTGTTTTAGTTTATATTTTCTAAACTAGGGAAGTTGGTGTGTGTTTTCCCATATTTAAATTTCCAATAATAGTCAACCGCATGAAGATACTTGGTTTTCTAGTAATGTGCATGTTCTGAAAGAGAAAAATTGAAGTTGGACCCTTTTGGAAAGAAGGGGATATTTGTTGGATATAGTGAGATATCAAAGGAATATAGAGTCTATATCCCTGGTTGCAGACAGATTGATATCAGGAGATATGTTACCTTCAATGAGGATGCAACACTTAGTAGATCCAGGAAGACTCATTCAGTTGAGTTCCATGATGAAGAGACTGTAGCTCCAGTATTTTCAGAGACAAGTGTTAGATTTTTATCATTCAAGCTACCATTATGATCTTAGGATATTTAACTGAGAGAATAACAAGCACGGTAATAAAACACAAGCACAACACAAGAGACAAGAGACACAAATAATTTTCCTCAGGGAAACCATAAAGTAGAAAACCCCGCAACTTCCTCAGAGATAGAATCAACACAAAAGTTAAAACCCCAAAATAGTAAGAAGATCTCCCCACACCAGCAGTCTCTCTCTCTCTCACATTGAGAGAGATTCTCCTCTCTCACTCATGCGCCCCCAATGAGTGAGTGTGTGTGTATGAGTATGATAAATAGAGAGGCTCTCACTCTCTATTTATATTCTTCTGTTCACTTGGAACCCACTCCAACATGTCAGCCTCACTTAATAATTACTTACTAGAGCCGACATCTCTAGGAGTGTCTAATAACCCTAGTGCCCCACAACTTGTGGGGACTTTGCCTCCTCCGACCAACAAGGAGGTTTATCCTTAAAAAAATGGTGGGGACTATTGCCCCAACTTATAATGACTTACCTAGGGTCGACTTCACTAGGATAGTCTAATAACCCAAGGGCCCCACAACTGTGGGGACTTTAACCCTTGACCAATAGGAGGGTTACCCACAATGACTTGACATGACTTTCTCTTTATAGAAACTTCTCAGAATAAACATCGGGGTATGACATGAATCAAATACATTACAATACATCCTGGAATAAACATTAGGTTACAATACATAAGAAATACAAGTGAATACATTCTGAAGTTACAAATACATCAACACTCCCTCTTAACTAGGAAGGTATTCTCTCGACACAATTTATTAGCACAGGTCTTCTTCTCTGTATCATATGGTCATATGCATCTTCAAGTCTTCTTAGTCTTCAAGTCATCTTCGTCTTCAAGTCATCTTCATCTTGATCTAGATCATCATCACTGAATCTAGATCATCACTCGATATCATCATCACTGGATTTGGATCATCACTCGATCTGGATCATTATCACTGGATCTGGACCATCACTAGACATCGTCACTAGATCTGGATCATCACTGCTGGATCATCATTACTGGATCTAGATCCTCACTCGATCTGGATCAGTACCACTGGTGCTATCTCATGATTCTTCTCATCACAGGAAGTTCTACAGTGCCAGCCCCTTTTCATGCTGGTTGTAGGCCTAGCCAACATGTAGGTCTTATTCAGTGCTTACATCTGACCTACTTGTCAGAAAGGCATAGTACTCACTTCCATCCAGGCGGGAACACATCCTGATCACAGTGATGAAAGAACTTCGTACTTTCATCCAGGTGGGAATCATCCTGCTCACAATGATGGAAGATTTCCATACTTCTATCCAGGTGGGAACACATCCTACTCACAATGATGAAATATTTACATACTTTCATCCAGGCCGGAATCACATCTTGCTCATAATGATAGAATATTTTTGCACTTACATCCATCTAGGAGGGAACACATCCTACTCACAATGATGAAATATTTCCATGCTTTCATCCAGGCTGGAATTGCATCCTGCTCACAATGATGGAAAGCCTCTGCACTTACATTTGACCTGGTAGGAACCAAATCCTGCACCCTCGTCAGAAGGGCATGCACTCACATCTGACCTGGTAGGAACTAAATCCTACACCCTCGCCAGAATGGCCCCCAGTCCCAAACTAAACTACCTGGTAATGGACCAGGTGCCTCCACTCTCCCAGAGAGTGGCAATTTCCCTTACATCTGTCCTACTCGACAAAACAACCAACACTCACATCTAACATGGGAGTGTTCCTGGTAACTGACCAGGTACCTCCATTCCCAGAATGGCAGTTTCCCTTACATCTGTCCTACTCGACAGAATGGCCAGCACTCATATTTGACTTTGGAGGAACTTAATCCTTTATCCATGACAGAATGGCTTAGCCCTTACATTTGACCTGCTCTTCAGAATGGCTCTCTCAGTCCCGGACTGAGTGTTCCTGCTAACTGACCAGGTACCTCCATTCCCAGAATGGAATTCAACACTCATATTTGACATGGAAGGAACTTAATCCTCTCACCATGACAGAATGGCTCAAACCTTATATCTGACCTACTCGTCAGAATGGCTATGGATCTCAGAACTCATATCTGACATGGAAGGAACCAAATCCTCTCACCATGACAGAATGGCTCAGCCCTTATATTTGACCTACTCATCAGAATGGCTTTGGGACTCATCACTTTCCCTTGGAGGAAACCTCGATCTGGAGAACACCAAGCTTCTCCCTGAAGTACTTGAACTTCACTCTGGCTAATGGCTTTGTCAAAACATCAGCTATATGTTCCTTTGTCACAACATACTGGAGCTTCACTACTCCCCTCTGCACCATATCCCTGATATAGTGATACTTGATCTCGATATGCTTCGACTTGTCATGGAACACTGGATTCTCTGACAACTTCATGCAACTCTGGTTGTCACAATGTATACAAGTAGCATCCAAATAGAGATCAAATAAATCAGATAGTAGCTTTTGCAGCCATACTGCCTCACAACTAGCTGAACACGCTGTGACATACTCTACTTCAGCTTTACTCAATGCCACACAGGATTGCTTCCTGCTAAACCAAGAGATCACACATGATCCCATACTAAAGCAACACCCTGAAGTGCACTGCCTGCCCAATCTGAATCAACATAACCCTCCAGGTTAATATTTTGATTCGCATTGTACTTGAGCCCATAATCAACTATACCCATGCATTCTTTGCAACCATCAGGTGAACATGTCTCAATGTGTTCACAGCAAAGCAAATATATGATCTCAGGTACATCAAGGACCCAATCATCTGACGATACATCGTAGCATCAACTGTCTCTGATGAAGCATCACTCAATAGCTTCATGTTCAATGCCATAGGTGTGGTCATGCAGTCCGTCATCCTGAACCTATTTAGGATCTCTACTGCATACTTCCCTTGTCCACACCTCCATGCCTAGAACAATAGTGCATCGACACATAACAGGAGCATCACTAGTATTTCGTCTTCAACCTTGAAGCAAAGGTTGGAATCCACTTTACTCTCAGTAAAGCCTAGAGTCATCAGTAATCTATCCATCCTGCCATACCATGTCAAACCTCAGGATCTTCTACAATCACTCCCTTTGAAGCGGAGCATCATACTCCCTCTATCTTCCGTACTCTATGCATTGAAACATTCTGTACTGGAGTGACAAGTAGTATCCATCTAGGATCATTGGATACCAAGATCCTCTATTTTGAACTTTTTCAAAAGTTCTTCTCACATCCATCTGTGAGCTTGTCATCCTTTATCAACCTTGTAGCAAAGGTTAATATATTCATCAAGCTCATCAAGTATGTGTTATCCCATGGGCGTCTTCTGAACTTGTACAAGGCCTTGTTTCATTTGTACACATGATTATGCATGTCATGTGACTTCACTTCTAGTGGCTGTAAATGTCTCTTCGTAGTCTATGCCTTGTATCCCATGATGTTTCCATCTACTGCATGATGGAACTACGAACTTCCCTTCACGTATCGATACTGCATCCTAGACATCATTCTTCTTGGACTGTTCTTCTTGGTTACTTCTTCATAGCTGGAAGGTTCTATGTCAATGATGTCGCTGCATTTGTCATATTATTCTTCATCTTTGAACTGTCGTCACTTGTTCTTCAGAACAAGTTTCATTCTTCTTTGCTTGTGGGCGATTATGTATGCAGTCTTTCCTACAAATCAAATGCATTTGTATGGTTAGAAACATTTCATAAGGAATATTCATACTAGCAAATTCTTATGCATAAATATGTGATCATGCAACTGCTCTAGCCAATACAACATTCATCCATATCTCATGAAACTTTTCACTGGTTCATATTCTAAGTATGATATTTGGACCACCAAAAGTACAGTCCATGGCCTTTCTGGAACATCTTCAGGAATTTCATTTGGACCTCTGTAGCCCAAGATATTGCAATTCTCCCCAGGTGCCCTGTTTAGGGATGAATTCTGGATTAGGCTGGAACCCTAACTTGGAGGGATCATATCTCCCAGATTATAGCGAATATGAGGCTGAATTTTGGATACAGTGTTCATTAGGATTTTATCTTCGGCCCTTGAAAATTTTGGCTCATGCGCCTTTGCCAATCTTGGGATATAGTTAATGTAACAAAACGTAGCAGTTTTAGTACTTAGGGTTTTTCTAGCTTGGGGTCAAACTAGGGTTTGACTTTCTCAGAGTTTCACCCAACCAAATTTCTTGATCCAGGTATCTAAACTTCGATTTTGATGAGGAGAACAATCATATTCCAGGCTCACTCAAAAATTCCTCTTCTATAGAAAGCCCTAATTTTCGCATCAAAAACTGAAAATGCTCGAAATTGAATTTTGCTTCGACAGAAAGATGCGCCCTTCAATGGAGAGTCATCCTAGCATACTTTTGCTGATGGATTGTGGAGAGAGACCCAAAAGGTAAGAATCCCTAGCTTCTATAGCTGCACAATGTATTCTTCTTAGGTTAGCTCTGATAACATGTTATATTTTTATCATTCAAGCTACCATTATGATCTTAGGATCTTTAACTGAGAGAATAACAAGCACAACACAAGAGACAATAGACACAAAGAATTTTCCTTGAGGAAACCATAAAGGAGAAAAACCCCTCAACTTCCTCAGAGATAGAATCAACACAAAAGGTAAAACCCCAAAACAGTAAGAAGATCTCCCCACACCAGCAGTCTCTCTCTCTCTCATCGAGAGATCTTCTCTTCTCTCACTCATGCGCCCCTAATGAGTGTGTGTGTGCGAGTATGATAAATAGAGAGGTTCTCACTCTCTATTTATATTCTTCCATTCACTTGGAACCCACTCCAACATGTCGGCCTCACTTAACAATTACTTACTAGAGCCGACATCTCTAGGAGTGTCTAATAACCCTAGTGCCCCACAACTTGTGGGGACTTTGCCTTCTTCGACCAATAAGGAGGTTTATCCTTAACACAATGGTGGGGACTATTGCCCCGACTTAAAATGACTCACCTAGGGTCAACTTCACTAGGATATTCTAATAACCCAAGGGCCCCACAACTGTGGAGACGTTAAACCTTAACCAATAGGAGGGTTACCCACAATGACTTGACATGACTTTCTCATTATAGAAACTTCTCGGAATAAACATCGAGGTATGACATGACTCAAATACATTACAATACATCTCGGAATAAACAACGGGTTACAATACATAAGAAATACAAGTGAATACATTCTGACGTTACAAATACATCAACAACAAGTGCAGATGATGATGTTCTATAAGAGCATGTTCCAAAGGACCATGATATGACATAACTGTAGATACCTGCAAATCAACCTTGACATATGATTACTCATAAGAGAAAACCAACTTGGGTTTGAGTGATTATTCAAGGTTTAGAGAAGTATGGCGCTATAGATGGATCTTCCATAGAAAGAAAGATACCTAGAACATATTCCAACTATGTAGCATTGTTATGTGACATCATGGATGCAAATCCTTTTAGTTATGTTGACACAACTAATAAGAAAGTATGGAAGGATTCCATGATCAAGATATATGAGTCTATTATGAAGAATTATGTTTGGGATGCAGTTCTAAGACCGAAAGGGAATTTAGTAGTAACTTCCAAATGGATCTGCAAAACAAAGCATGCAATGGATGGCAGTGTTAAGAAATACAAGGAAATGTTTGTGGCACAAGCTTTCTCTCAAAAATAAGGTATAGATTATGAGGAGACATTTGCTCTTATGGTGAGATACACTTCAATTAGAGCTATACTTGTGATAGCTACAAAGATGAAATGGAAGGTACACCATATGGATGTGAAGCAAAATTTCCTGAATTGTGTAATAGAATAGGAATTGTACATGGAACAACCACAAGGATTCAAGACACATGACAAGAAGACACATGTGCAATGCAGATTAATAAAGGCCATGTATGGGTTGAAGGAAGCACCTAGGGAATGTTATGACATAATTGGTAGTTTCCTAATGCGATTGGGATTTACCAAGAGTAAAGTAGATCCCAACCTTTACTACAAGGTTGTGGATGGTGGACCAATGATATTGTTGTTATAAGTGGGTGACCTGTTTCTAACAAGATTTGAGGAGCTCATCACTAAATGTAAGGAAAATCTTGTTGCAGAGTTTGAGATGAAAGACCTAGGTATGATGCACTATTTATTGGGTCTATAGGTATGGTAGAAACTAAATGAGATTTACCTAAATCAAGGTGTTGGTACCAGAATCTTCCCCTTCAAAATTATTAGTTTTCAGTTGCGTGTATGCAATGAGAAATCTTAGTTCTCGTTGCTGGAATTATCAAAGCCATATGTTTTGGTGTCAACCTGTCATACTTGTCAAATACATAGCGTTCCATCATCAATATGCAAGGATTTTTTCTTGGGAACTTCTTCTTGAGCATTGGTGTGAGGAGTTTCATTCAAATTCAACATGTTTTTTCTTGTAGTAGTTAGGATGGAAATGAATATATTCATTAAAATATATACAAGAATGAAATCTTTTCTATTGCTACTTCCAAAGAATATTTTCAAGTTATAGTTGATGGTAATATCGATTATTATGTAACCAAGAATGCTCTATATATTTCTCCTTATGTACCTGCTATTTCAAACTCAGATGAAGAGGATGATAGGGTTGAGGAAGAAGAATATGATTTATTGTCAGTTGTATCTTTTCCTAATTCTATTTTACAATAGGAGGTTTTTCAAAATTCTGATATTGAAGTTGATAATCATAATACTTTGAATACATTTGGTACGAATCTGAATATTTTTAATAGCGATTATGATACAAGAGCCATTTCAAATTATTTTTGATGATCATATTGCTGATAATAATATGCAGAAATATTCATCCTTTCCATTAAGATTTTATCATGTTGTTCCAATTTATGATGAATATAGTGATTATGATCTTGACATTCTAGATCCTCGTGTCTCTATGGTGACAAAATTTGATCGACGGATGCATGAAGACATTCAATTTATTGTCCATATAAAACTAGAGCGGATGTATGAAAGTATGCATATAATGTAAGCACGAAAGAGGAGGATCAATTTGTTGATTATCATGAGGACATTGTTGATGTTGTTCAAGGAAATTGTGAGTAGATTCAGGAAAACCTTGTTTCCTTTGATTTTGAATGCCCAAAAAGTATTCTTTCTCTCTTTCTAGCAGAACAAATGAAATATCATTTGATAAGTGAAGCAAAGGAACAATATGGCCTTTTCTTATCAGCTGGAGATGCAACACAAATGGAAGGACCTGGTGGCCATCTACAAAGAGTTATTGTTTTCAGGAAATTTCTTCCTTGCAAAGTTTGGAATCAAAGAGGATTGTGTTTGTAAGTATGCTTTGCAAATCAATTTTTTCTACAAATGTTAAATTCTTCTTTGATTTCTATCTGCATGCAAGAAGTTCTTACAGTCTGTTGGATGTTGTCATGGATTCATTGGAAGCATGATTACACATGATTAGCTTGTTTCCACTGGTTAGAAGTAGGAGTAAGCTGAAGAATAAGCTCACCATACGAGCCTACAGATTCTTTTTCAGTGTGTTGATTTGCAGCAGTATGTTGTCATTTTAGTGGCGTGTGTTAGAGTTTGAATTAAGTTACAGAGGTTTGGTAGAGGTATGAATGACTCCACTAGGCCAATGCAGTACACACAACAAAAGTTGTGGTTGTTTGTAGAGCAGAAAGTATGCAAGGATGGGTTTCACAGAAGGACATAATGGGAAGGCACTTAGTCTGCATGTTCTTGGAGACTCATAGGGAGAAATCCATCCCCAGCTGGAGCCATATGTTGGTACTAGAATCTTCCCCATCAAAATTCTTAGTTTCCAGCTGCATGTATGCAATGAGGGATCTTAGTTTTCACTGCCGAAATGGTTAAAGCCATATGTTTTGGTGTCAACCTGTCATACTTCTGCTATTTGTTTTCAAATATCCCATAAAAAAACACACCAAAAAAGGATTCACAAGCAAAATGTCATCTAATTAATAAATTCCTGAGCCCGAGTTCAAGTCACATGGAATGAAAAAGGTAGAGATCACAAGCACACAAGGAGTCTTTAGCATCACCAAAGAATTTCTATGTTTCTTTACGGACCATCAATATCATAGGAAGACAAGACAATTCTTGCATGATTATCACCGCCAACGCACTGAAATAAGTTTCATCAAGAAATCATCACAGGTACCAAACGCCAAGTACTGAAAAATAGGTATCAATGGAAGGGTTTATTTATCATCTATCACAAATGAGCACTAGGGGGGTGCTTAAATGCTAACTGATGGATTTACTCTGCACCGAACACACCAAACCGAGTTCAAGTTTTAACTTCAAAGTCAATGTTGACGTTATCAATAAGCATGCCGCTAAGATTTCAAACATAATATGGCGAGCACTCACCAATTGTCACCAGTATTGAATGCACTTAAACCTGTGTTTAAGTGTCGAATATCAAGCTACGACGCTAGAAAGAGCTATGTCCAAATGCCATGAGTTGAACGCTTTCAAATGTCGAGAACACATGTTAAAGTCGAGCATGTAAGCACCCATAAATATTTTTGAGAGCTCAAGAACCTCCATGGGATAATTTAAAGTCAAATGGGATGCACCCAAGTATCACAATTTTGCAAAGAATCATATGAGTATTTAATATGCTTGAAATTTGAAATTGCTAACATGTCCATAATATATAGATTTGGTTTATAGGATCGATTACTTAAAGATATCATCAACACAGAGTTGATGAAGTTTGTCCAAAGGTGTGAAACAAATGCTAAATTCATTTCTGTCTGGATGCAAACATTCAAAAATTGCCAAAAGAATGCGAAGAGACTAACTGAAGCAACCACAAAATCATTTGAAGAAGCCAAATGTTGGGCTTTCTAGTTAATATTCCAATGTCTATATGTCAAATATAAGCTCGTAGGAGTTGAGATGATGTTCATTATCGCCAACAAAGGAGAGTTCCATTGCCAAGAAGAAAGGAGAGACGCTACCTAAATAATTGTTTTTGCAGTCAACTTTGGGCGCGCAGTTTGAGATCAAACGGGGACGAAATTGGAAAAACCAAAACATGGATGTTTTTGCAGACGCGGTGATTTAGAAAAACATCTTTCAGTTTTTCAACAGCTTCCACAGTTTAGGAGATAAGAGTGGTTCTTTGAGACCGTTTTCGTAGAATTTTGCTAAATTCGCCTCCTACAAATTGTTTAGTCAAAGATCATTCCAGATTCATAGGCACAAGAGGAAAGAGGAAAGAGGAAAATAATCAGCAGACAATATATCAAATATATTTCTTTAGGAATCCCATTAGTATTTAGTTGTAAACGATAAACACTTGAATAATCTGATACAGGTGGTAGAGAACTTCATGAATAAAGAACAACAATGTTAATATAGATTCAGATTCAAAGGCACTTGATGGATTAACAATGCTAGCTGAATTAGCTAAGAAGATGTGACTGTTCATGGTGGAATACAACTCAAAGTATATTAAAGACTATTCTGGCATAGGACGTAGGTCATATCCCCAGAATCTTCGATGTCAGATTTGTTTTTTATGTTAATCATTATCATTTTCTAGTTGTTAGTGTTACGTGGAAAAACTTATGTTATGATTCATAAGTATATATAGAATATGAATCGTCTTTTCTATTTTTGTTCAATTCGATCCGTAACTTTTGGATCTCAAACTGTTACATTTTCAAATATTTTGTATATCTATAGATATGTGTGAGACAATGAAGATTAGAGAGACGTTAGGAGGTGGTTTTGGAGATCAGATTACTATCATATATCAGGCATGTATGTCATATTTTTATCTTATATAAAGAGTGTCTTGGAAGGATGTTATATTTGAGATGAGCCATTTGGTTGTTTTGTCATAGTAGATATTTATGTTTAGTATGAACATTTGATTCATAACTTTTTTCTTTCATAATTTTTTTTATCCTTAATTTCTTATGAATGGGTTAATGCTTATTATGTACTCTATATCTGAAATTCTCTCTATATATAATGCATACTCGTAGTATTTTTATCTATCATAGTTTAGTCATTTACACTGTTTGATTACCTTATACCTGATCTCCACCTTACATGTAGAATATATTCATAAGCCCAAAACCTAGTCATCTAATTGAAAACTTCAAGATTATTTGGACTTTGAGCCTTAACAATCTAAGTGTAGACTCTAGTGATAACACAAGGAAAATATGTTGTATATATCCTGAAGATATTTGGGATGATGGATTGTAATTCCATGCTTACACAGATGGTGAAAAACATGAAGTTATTGAGTGATACTTCATCAAAGACAGTGGATGCTACCATGTATAGACAAATGATTATTTTGTTGATGTATTTAACAAACCTGAGATCGTATATATGCTTTGTTGTTAACACATTTATTCAATATATGGTTGATACAAGATGTGTTCACTTGATTTTTGCAAAGCATGTGATGAGGTACATGAAGGGTACAATTGACTATGGACTTAGATATGTTTCGTATCGTGAGATTAGAATGCATGATTATGTTGATTCAGATTGGGTCAGTAGTGTCGCTAATATGAAGATCACTTCATGATGTTGATTCAATATTGCATCAGTTATGATTTCATGGCTCATCAAGAAGTAGACAAGTGTTGTTCTTAGTATGACCGAGGTAGAGTATATAGCAACATGTATATCAATTAGAAAAGTTGTGTTGCTTCAAAATTTTATTGTGGGACTGTTTTATCTTGAGTTAGAGTTGACTTGTATCTATTGTGACAACCAGAGTTGCATAAAGTTTCCAGAGAAACCTATGTTTCATGACAAGTCCAAGCACGTCGATATCAGGTACCATTACATTCGTTATATAGTACATAATGGAGCTTTGAATATCTAGTATGTTGTGATAGATGAGTGAATAGCCAATGTGTTGACCAAGCATCTGTCAAGGGTGAAGTTTGAATAATTCAAGGATAAGCATGGAGTGGTCCAACAGGACTTCCCTCGTAAGAGGGAGTGATGAGTTACATATGCAATTTTAGGAGTAAGTAGCACACTAAGTGTGGTAGAAGTGGGTAGTCATTCATGGGAAATATGCACAATATTGGAGACTAGAAAATGTGAAACTAGAGTTGACATGTTCACTATTTAGAATGGAAGATGCACAACTTATAGAGATTACATGTGTAGCTTAGAGAGATAGCATATGCACAACTAGAGTTGGCATGTGCAATATTTGGAATATGAGATGTGCAAATTATATAGTTGACATGCACTTCTTGCAGAGCTGGAAGATGTGCAACTAGAGTTTGTATCTGTAGCTTATAGAGCTGAAGGATGTACAACTTGTAGAGTTGGCATGTGCAATATTTGGAATATGAGATGTGCAAATTATATAGTTGACATGCACTTCTTCCAGAGCTGGAAGATGTGCAACTAGAGTTTGTATCTGTAGCTTATAGAGCTGGAGGATGTACAACTTGTAGAGTTGGCATGCAAAACTTGCATAGCTAAAAGATAAGTTAGATGGAAGTCCTGTGATGAAATACTATTCAAAAGGACACTGAGACCTGAAAGGTCTGAAAGGACGATGAGTATTCTCCCTCTAGTGAAATGCTATGTTGAGATCCTAGATGCCTGATGTAATGAAAAAGGATTGCTTGTATAGAACTTCTAGTGATGGATAGATTCATGAAAATGGAAATAAGTAAATAGTCAGTACAAGATAATAGAAGCAATGTTGAATATTCTGTCAGAAGAATACCTTCTTTGCTAAGAGGGAGTGTTGAAATAAGATTCAACTTTAGAACATATTGTTATTGTATTTGTCATGTAAAACCATTCAAATAACAATGTTATATTGTATTTGTAATGTCATCTCAAGAAATAAAATGATATTGTATTTTATCCTCGCAAAAATACAAGCCGACCCCATAAGGAAAAGTCACCCAAAAGGAAAGTATAAATAAGGAGGGTGCACTCCTCATTTAATACACACTCACAATAGGAAAGTTCTCTCCTACACAAGGAAGAGGCTTGCTTCATCTAAGAAGAAGACTGTTTTAGGTTGTAGAAGACTTGGAAGACATCTATCTCTTTATCTAAGGTTTGTGTAGAGTTCCTCTATCTTTTAGTAAGAGACCTCTAAGATTCTTGTTAACACTGTGACATTGTCCTTGTTGACGAATATATATTGAAGAAGTTTGTTGGGTCTTCTTCCCTTGAAGGGTTTCCCTAAGGACAAATTTTGGTGTCTATGTGTCTATTGTTGAATGTATTTCTTTAGGTGATCCATATGCATGCAATATAATGATGTGACATATTATATGAATGAAAGTCTAACATAATTGCTTGTAAGTCAAAATTTTAACAATAGGGTTAGCCAAGGAAAAAGGAAATGTTTTCTAAGATTCAATGTTGCTATTGAGTCTTACAAAGTGGAGGTTCAATGATGTAATCTAACAGAAAAATCAAAGGTTCTCAAAGAATTATATAGATATTAGAAATATCTTAAATAAAAATTAACAATGGGTTGTTGGTTAAGAGGAAAATATGATCATCAATGCTAATAACATCATTTAGACATGGTCACAAAGGGAAATATGGACAAGACAAAAAATAAAATTAAATGATAAGGGCCTTGTATTTGTGAAGGAAAAACATGAACATATGGAGCATAATGCTGAGAGTGGAAGTGATGTTGAAATGGATAGAAGCTAAGGGGTAGTTATATGGCCTAGATCTTTGAATAGAAGTTGAGGGGCTTACAAATATACATAATTATATTTCAATTATCATGTTTCTGTATATATAAGTATGTTAATGTGGAATAGAAGGAGTGTTGAGATTCATTCTGAACATTATTATTGTTTTTTTGTAATTTTGAAATCTATTGAATTACTTAATTGTCAAAAAATAAAAAGTTTGGTGTGGATGGCCTCATGCTAGGGAAACCAGACCATCCACACAACTTTATTTTATACACTTTTTCCCATATAGAGTCATTGCATAAATTACTATGATAAAATCCCCATAGGGGAGAGAAAGCTCTAGAAATTTTGGGACTACCAATCCTAACAGTAACATGCATATCAAAACCATCATACTTATGAACAAGAAAAATAATTAATTACCCTGTAAGAGGACCAAATAGAGAACCAAATTCTAATTTTTAGAATAATCAGAGATAATTTTCATGGGAACCTTGGGTTTACCCTTCACAACACTAGTTTACCCAGATGGGAGTCATTCCTTAAAAGAATGCTAGTGGTGGTCTGAGCAAGCACAATTATTTTAACCCATGGCTCAATTTGAGCCTTAGAAACTTATAGGAGGGTGGCCTCTATGTTGTTGATACATTCCTAAGTGTCATGGTCCTAGTGCTAAAATGCCTACCTTTCTTCATCTTGATCCATCAATGCTCTACCTAAAAGGGTTTTGAATTACCAGTATAGGGTGAGAGTATTCATGAGTTTTGTTTCTTTGGTTTGGGATGACCCATTGGAATCAACCATTTCACCAAGATAATATTGAATGTTTTATGAGTCTATTTCTCCCCACTTATTCAAGACCTAGTTTTCCAAATACCTTATTTTCAGTTATGCAGGGGCCGAGACCATGATATTTTGCTTGGATATGGTTTCGTGACTCTCGACATGTGTGAGTGGTGGAATATAATGGACCACATGTGCTCTATTTTTTTTATCCTAACCATATTTACCCTATAAGATCATGGATCTAGAAAATCCATAAGAGCCCCCCTCCTTACTTCAAGCATTGGAAGCACATAATGGGATATCCCGGCTTACATAATTACGAATGTACTCCTACTATTTCCTTGCTTCAACTCTAGAAAATAAATATGTCTAGACACAAACTGTTGGAAATTTAACAAGTTTACATGTGACAAATATGGGAAGTCACAGGTCTTTTTCCCAAGGGTTCGAGTAAGGACTGCATCCTATGCCAAAGTCATTATCCACGAGACATAATGAAGTTGATCCATGATGATAACAACCTATGGAGGAATAGACATTATACTAATACCATTATATAATTCAAGTACTTATCTCTCGTAGATATTTCCATTCTTAACCATCATCTCATACCAATCAACCATGGACCTAGGATCCATGGTAGGTCCTTCATGCTGGTACTTATCCTTTTCTCACCACCATTCATCACGTGATTTTTTTGAGTTTCCCTTGAACATGATCAACATGAACGGGTGTTATAGCGCATAGTAATCATTCACATTTGTGATATTCCAAATAAAACACATAATTTTCCAAGAGAGATCATTAAAATGCACTTATCATCATGGAAGAAGCCCTAAATATGATCTTATATGATTGTTAGAGCCCTCATAAGGAAATCCCATCCTTTTCCAGCTGAAACAACTGAAGTAGAGGAAAGATTGAGGCCCTACACTCCTTTCTCTTCTACAAGGTGAGTGGCCACACTCCTTTTCCTTCTATAGGGTGCATGGGACAAGAAAAGTGCATACATACTATAAAAAATCATGAAATTTCATGAAGTATTTTTTTTTTAAGGTTGTTGACCTCGGTTACAACTCATAAAACTACTTAGTAACCATACTAACTTGAATCCCAAGCACATATAAAAATAGGATATGGTGAACCAAGGGAGGAGACCAAGTACGCGGTTAAGTTGGGAAAGTAATCGAGATCTTCCCCTCAGTTGTTTGTTTAGTGGGATACAAAAGTATGAAATCTATAAGGAGGTGTAAATTCCTTGAGGTGACACCAATTTTGATGATTATAGCTCAAACATGAGCTTTTGCACAAGGTTTTGGGAAAGAAAGCGCGAGGTTTAGTTGGCAAAGCAATTAAGATCTCCCCCTTAGTTGTTTGTTTATTGGGATATGCAAGTATGAAAGATATAGGGAAGTGGAATGTCCTTGAGGTGACAACACTATTGATGATTATAGCTCATACATGATATTTTTCATAGGCTAGGTGTCAAGCATGAAATAGTTGTCCATTTACTCTCTAGGTAATTGCTTGATTATTGATTAAGCAACTTTTATACCTCTTTCCTAAGTTTAAATTAGGAAAATCACATTATTAACTTAATGTTGGATAATGACTAAAAAAGTGGACTTAATATTAAGTCATGATCATGGATCTTAAGTTAGGTTCAATATCTAATCTTCACCATCCATTACTTTGGATATTTGAGCTTAGAGTTTTTGTCATTGAGATGTTATAAAAGATCACCTAAGGAGAGGAGAAATACACACAAGATAGCAAAATCATTTTAGAGATATTTTTTTAATAAGATTCATAAACTCAGTGACTAAGAGACTCAATGGATAAAGAGAAGAGTGAAGGGATTTTGCAGTAAGAGAGAAATTATGAAGAGGGTCAAATCACCTAGCAGTTGATCCATATAGTGATCCACGAGGGTTGTACCGCTGAAATAAGAAGCTAAAAATTATTCATATAATTGACATAGGGACGTACATGTGGCATGAGTGACATACAGGGTGCGTGCGACTGACATAGGCATCATAAAAGATGGTGCAAGCTTAAACCTATCCACAAAGGGTGAAGCAGGGATTATTTTTATTGTGGGATAATTTCTCCAATGTGTTGATTTGCTATGGGTCTGAGTTATAGGCTCCTTGTAATTTCTAATTTCTTCTATGATCTAATAAACAAGAACATTGAATTTTGGTTTTCCCCATTGGGGTTTTGCAGGGTAAATAAATATGTCAAATGTGTGGATTATGTCCTATTGATTTCCACTCCATTAGTGGTTAAAAACATTAAGTATTTATGTTTATAAATTTTTAGTATAAAAATTATTGATAGTAGAAATCAGAATATGGTATTATGTCAAAGTTAACATGGTGTAAGGGGAAGGTTGGATCTAAGAAGGTAAACACATTTGAGTAGGTTTTATAGAAAAAAAAACTTTTGTTTGGTTATTTTATTAGATAGGATGGAAGCAATTGGACTAAGGTTTTAGGACTAGTTGGAGGGTGCATCCAACTTCAATCCATGAAGGAAGAGGATAGAAGTAGTGTTGATGGAAAATGGGATTTTGGAGTTTGCAGATAAAACTATTCCATTTCCTACTGATGCTACTCAGTTGGTTGAGTATAACAAGGAGGGTGTGAAAACCAAGAGGATTATTTTGGATGTAGTAAAACATCATTTGATACCTCATTTATTGAGAAAGAATACAACCAAGAAGATGTGGGAAGCTCTGATGAATCTATGCTAGAGTTATAACCATAATATGAATATAGTATTGAAAGAGGAACTCAAGAGCACCAAGATGTCTAGATCATATATAGTGGCTTCTTATCTCACTAGGATCACACAGGTTCATGACAAGTCAGAAGTAGTTGGGGAGACACTGGAAGATCTAGAGTTGGTAAGAGTATCCATGAATGGATTCACCAAGACATGGCCTCCTTTTGTAAAAGGTATTGTTTCATGAGAAAATATTCCTATATTGGAGATATTATGGGATGACTTCATCCAGGAAGAGACTCGAGAAGATTCCCTATATGTAGGGAAACATAAGGGTGATTACAAGGAGAACGTTTGTCTTGTGATTCATGCAAGGAAGGGAAAAGTGAAGGCCAAGAAGATTATAGGTGGAGAGGCTTCCACCCATGACATGAATGAGAAAGAAATGAGAAATATCAAGTTCTTTACATGACACAATTTTGTCCATTATGTAGGTCAATGCCTAAACAAGAAGACGGGAAATGAAAATACACTGGTTGCAACATTAGCAGAAACATAGGTGAGTGAGTTCCTTGCAAATTTTGAGAATGAGTTCTCATTGGTGTCTTGTATTTATGGAACCTTAGAAAAGGATGCATGGTTTGTATATAGTGGATATTCTCATTATATGATGGGATTGTGAAATGTATTCACCTTGTTATCGAAAATTCTCAATCAATGTGGACAAAGATTGTTTCCCTAGTCTACATGGGGAAGATCTAGAACAAAAGACTCACATCAATGCATCCTCTCCTTAGTTTGTTAAACTACTTAAATATCAAGCTTTCTTATCTCACTGAGAAGGTGACCCTTTTCTTTTTATTTCTCTTACGATTAGTTGTACATGCAAAATAATGTAAGGAACAATATACAAAAGTGAAAGCATCAAGATAATACAATGATCTATACTAATGATCAAGGAGAAAATTAATGAATAATTGACATTAACACAAATAATTCATGGGAAAAGGGAACACATTTGTATTAACATAAATAAGAGAAGAAAAAAAAAACCAAATGCTTGGTGTCGAATCTTTGTTCTCACAATGTATTTTGAGTCACAACCATAAGCTCTAAAAACTCTACCAATCTTACTCACAAAACCACACTCTTTTCCTCCTATACCAGTAATGATTCCAGAAGCATAAAGGTGCTCTCTTGGTCCTCTCCTATCATGGTCCATGAATGTTGTATATATATGCCAAATGAGAGACAAATGGGTTAATACATTTTTGGAGGAAGGTGAGGGATCATCCCTAGAGGATAGGGGTACGAATGCCACCTACTCCAAGGAGTTGGGATAAGCCTCCACGAGGACTTTCATCTAGAAGGTTCTTGAAATATTTTATTTTTTCCATTTTAGTAGTGTTGATTCTCTTTGTGCACTAGCAGAAGGCACTGAAGCTCCTTTTCCTCAGTCCACAAGTGTCACCAGTGCACCTTGTCATTAGGCAACAAGCATCGGGCAAGGTTGACACTCTACTTTAGAAGGCAAACACTACAACAAATTACCCTTTTAAAGTTAGTTTTACCTTGTGGTGGTTTTTCTACCCCCCCCCCCCACCAAAAAAAAAAGTCCAGAGAATTGGACGTTTTGGGGGTTGTTTTTAAACCCCCTCGAAAATTCCAATTCTCGGGACTTTTTTTTTGTTGGGGGGGCAGGGGGTTGGAAAGACCCCCCTTAAAGGTTCTTTTCTAGGTGATTTTTAAACCCTCCCCAAGTCACGATAAATCAACTAATGGGGGAGGTTGTGTTAAATCCGCCCCCAAAAGTCATAATAATTGGACTTTTGGGGGTGTTTGTCTGAAAGCTGCCCCAAAATGGCATGATAATTGGGATTTTTGGGGTGGTTGTTTTAAATCCACCCCCAAAAGTTTTGGGAATTTGGACTTGTAGGGGCAGTTGTGATAAATCCTCACTCAAAAATCCAATTTCCATGACTTTTTTTTGGGGGGGGGGTTGACTCAAACCCCCCTAAAGGTCCCTTTTAAGGCGATTTTTAACCCCCCCCCCACACCCCCCGCTAAAAGTCACGAGAATTTGGACTTTTGGGGGAGGTGGTTATAAAACCGCCCCCAAAAGTCCAATTGTCATGAGTTTTTTTTTTGGGGGGGGGGGGAGGGGTTTAAAAGATCCCCCCTAAAGGTCCTTTTTAAGGTGGTTTTAAAAAAACCTTAAATGTTTTGAGAGTTTGGACTTGTGGGGGAAAATATTATAAATTTGCTGTCAAAATTCCAATTGGCATGCCTTTTTTTTGCGGGGGCGAGGGGGGGAGGGGGTTGAAAGACCCCTAAAGGTCCTTTGCAAGGTGGTTTTTTAAAAAAACCCTTAAAAGTCATGAGAATTGGAATTTTTGGGGCGTTGTTTTAAAGTCTTCCCAAAAAAGGTCCAATTGTCATGCCTTTTCAGTTGGGGGTGGGGGAGGGGGGGGTTGAAAGGCCCCTAGTAAAATTATTTTTCAAGAGGGGTTTTAAACGCCCCCCCACCCCTAAGCCAAAAAAAGGGTAGGGATTATGGGTTTCCCTTGGGTTCCATATGTCCCCATCAATTTCATAGAGAAGCCATATGGCCTAAGACATGAGCAATTTTCCTTATACCATGGCCTAGGAATTTAGAATTGTATGCGAAATGTTATAACTTAAAAATATCGCCTAGGAGGGTACCAAGAATAAGTTATTAACTAGGGAATGAAGGAATACAAATCTTATCGAGTTAGTAAAATCTTGGCTCTTACATCTACAACTATAATAAATATGCTTTTTAAGCCTAAATAAAATCTCTAAGAAACTCTAAACATACCCCACACACTAAATTCATAACACTCTAGAACAACCCATACATGCATATAACACCACCATCAATTTGTAAAATCATTGTGTCAAGAGGAACTTTACATAGACCACATGGGTGAGATGTGATAAGATCATAAGCCAACAAATATCCATAATAACTTGTTATCTAGCATGTGTCAAAGGGGATAATAAAAAATTGCAAAAAATTAAATGTTAATTTTGATCACATTCATAAAAGAGAATTCCATGCAAATTAAGTCAAAATAAGTAGTCAATTACTTAAGAAAAAAATACCTTCCATTTATTTGGGTATCCCCTAAAATTCTATGTATTTAAAGGATAAGGGAAAACAAAAATTATATTAGAAATTGGCTCTCAAGGTGAATCTTGACTTCAAGCTTTGAGGCAATAATAGTACAATCAAAGGATTTGTAATCAATCCAAATACGCAAGAACATAAGAACTATTGAAATTAGCATTTTTGTGTTATGTTATATTTTATTTATGTAGAAGGAATTCATGTCCACAAACAACATAAAATTAGTGCATATCTCCCTATGATCACTGAGTACATAGCCCCACACACCTCCAATTTAACCAAGAATGAAGTGCATTATTGGATCTAATCATCGCTAATCGAAAACAATATTCCTTGGGATTTGCGACCTTTGCACCAAGCACCATACTCTATAATTATCCTAACTTGCTTGCACACACTAACTGTCGCAATTCAACATGCAAAGACACCACCTCAACAAAGATTAATCCCTAGTAGTGGCTTATGGCTCAATAGATGGATTATGATCCCCAAAACAAATGTTATGGTCTAAGACCATTGCTTTTCACATAAAACCATGGGACATGTATTGAGAAACATCCTTGGTAGTTTAAATGTCAAAATAATAATAATATTACACTTAAAATCCAAAATCCCTTATGGAGGGCATGCATGTTAGTTTGGGGACCCTTAAATGGACCATGAGATCCTTATGAAAATGTGTAATGTGGGATTTTATATGTCGATCTATACCAAGGAATGGGACTTTAGAACCATCCTTAGTTTTCTAATCCTCAAAACGATGACCATATACCACATGTATGCTAAATATTCCTTATAAAATCTCTATGTGGTGTCCTAGAAGATCATGCATGGACCATGAGACCTATATGGAATTGGTAAAGACTTAGACCCTTAATTTAAAGCTTAATTCATAACAACCATCCTTAGTGTTACAAATATTACAGATATGGCCACCATATTCCTCTTGTAAGTTAAAATTTTCCTATGAACGACTTATGTGATAATTAAGGCCCTACACATTGTCCATGAGCCATAGAGGAAACTATTAGTGTAAGGCTTTGTCTTTGTGCATTGGACCATTGAATGGGAAATTATAACTACACTTATCATCCCAAATATTTTAATGGGCACCATATCCCTCTCACATGAAAAAATATGGGTGCTCGAGGTCTCGCGCATCGCCCATGAGACTCAAGGACAAAGGCTATGGCGAAACAACCTATATCTTGGCACCAAACCATGTATTAGGCACTAAAACTAACCTCTAATGTGGAATGCCTTGAAATAATCACCATAATGCACTCATGGGAAGATATTTACTACTAATTTCTATGTGGTTGTTGTGGCCCCATGCATGACCCATGAGATTTACAAAAAAATGTTATGGCTAAAGACCTTGAATTTCAAACCTAAAGCACTTTATGATCCTAAATACCATATATGGTGTGCTAAATATTTAAATAAACACCACATATCACTCATATTCCAAATATTCCCATTGTAGAACTTGTGTGTTGTTCCAAGGTCCCATGTATGGACCATGAGATCCAAAGACAAATATTATTGTCCAATAACTTGTATTTTTGTATCAACCCTATATTGGACACCAAGAAGCATCCCCATTATAGGATCATACCTCATTTACATGATGAATATTCCATTTGTAAGGTGTTAGCACGGGAATTGAGCCCAAAGGTTGCGGAAGGCCCGCTCCCGGGTAACAGCAAAACCTCTTTAGACTGCAGCTCCGACCTTGCACAGTTAGAGAGGGATCTCTTGTTGGTATTTGGAGTTTACTCCATGTAATATTTTTAGTCAAGTACAATCAGGGGGCCAGGATCCTGAATGGGACAAACTGTATAAAGGTGAGATGCAAGGTGGGATTATTGGGGTGGAAACCATTGGAAATGGAGTCGAGAACCTGCGTAGTGAACACTTGCAAGAGGAAAGGAAGGCGTAGGGTTGCATACAGAGGCAAGGTAGCCGCTGATATCCAAATTAGGAGATATTTAGCGGGCGGTTGGAGGATGAGAGAGAGAACATCCCATTGCGTGGAGCACCAACGAGATGAATTCCATGCAACTTTAGAAGAACATTGATAAATGTCTGGAACAACAGATAGAGAATAACGAGTATGAATTCCTAACTGCTATACCCTAAGTTGCAGACATGAAAGCAATCAACAGACTGGAGTGAAAAAAGGAAATACATTACATGTAAAAGAAGATACATATTGGGAAAAGCAAAGACACATGAATCTCTACTATGATAAACAACTCCTCCTCTGCAATTCTATTCATAACACAGGCATCAAATCTTATTTACAATGGAGAGCCTCAGCCCTAGAATGTTTCCCAATACAACCAAATCTACTTCTCCCTCTATCGGGAGTGTATTTATACTATTCTAATGTTGAGACTACCGAACAGAAAAGTGTTACAAGTCACAATCATGCGTTAACTGTACAGGGAGTGGACTATTGCCAAGTTTTACAAATATAAACAATAAACATTATGGCGCTAGTGGTCGCCTTTGGTCCGAGTCATAGTTTGACGTGCTTGGCCGCCATGACGGATTATGAGTATGATGCCTCCTTCTTTGCTCGAAGCGTGTGCTTCTTCTATGCTCAAATGCAGCTTTCCGCATGGGCACACGTTGGCAAGGTAGTTGGCATCTTTCCCCAGTTCAATCACATCTGCCACCTTATTCCTCCCTGAGTAAGACTATTAGCCATGGGATATGGAAGAAGTGCCGCATTGCTTCTAGTTGAAATGGACCTATGGGGTGGTTTGTCATTCTTGTACTCCTCCCCTCTAGTGAGGTGAGTTCTACCACAGGCACTAGGGTGTAGTATATCTACACCAACCCCATCACCCTCGAAAAGTGGACTTCATAAACAAGGCTGTTAGGGCTTTAAACCCCTGACACTCCCATCTGAACAAATGCTTATATAGGGAACAGTCAATGACTGTCCCCTTCTGTGGAGGCTTTGGTGGGTGCGATGCTATCAGGGGTTCCTGGAAAAACAATTACGAGGAGTAAGTGTCCAAGCCCCATGTCATTGGGGGCGCGGGTATCACGTCTGGACCTCAATGGCTGGCGTCATTCTTGGCATGCAATACCAAGGTGAAGGGCGAGTGTGGAAGCTTCTCACCAACCATCAATACCCCCAGATGGAAAAGCTTCTCAAACCAAATCTTCATCGTCAAACTCTTCGGGCCTTTGCAGATTCACAGAGAAGTAGAACTCGGGTTTTGGAGATATGTTAGTTCACTCTTGTTGAACTGAAAGAAATATATTTAAGGCTTCGAGACTGACCCTTGAAATGGCTAGTCAACGTTACTGCACACTCTGTCATCAAGTGTATTTGGTATCCACATGTGTGAGGGCGTGAGCAGAGTGATCCTTTACTTGCTGGGGATCTAGTCACTTCGCTTCATCAGTTGTGGTGGCTTACCGTCTGCTGTGGGAAGCATTTATGGACGTGATCTGGTACAATAGACCCATGCTGTAAAGTTCATGAAGTGGACATTCCCACATTTCCTAGCTCTTTTGAAGTAGGAAACGGAACGGTCTCCCGTGTCGTGCTAGCTTTGCCTCATGTGAGTAGCAGATTCCCTGGTTACTTTCCTCATTTTCGTAGGCTAACTCACACAAAATCCACCTATCTTTACGTGACACGACTCTGCCAAAGGGATGATTCCACCGTTACGCGTGCTATAAATGGCGTCAGAGAAATTGGCCAATCCGCAAAGATGCAGATTACATGTGTGAATGTCTCCTCCGCTGTCATCTCCACACTAAATGTGAAATCACGTACCCTGGGAGCCATCTCAACCATCCGATCCAAGGAATATTTCATATCCACCGTCCACGTTCCATCCCTTCTGCCCCCAACTTTTCTCCTTTGAACACCGCGGGAAGTTCTGGATCATGACATGTTCTCGACCGTCGATTGCGACCACTCCTTCATGTAGCCATAGATCTGAGTGGGCCCCACTATCTTTCGCAATGAGAAGCTTTTGTATTCATTTGTGCTAGTCCGCACTACGAAATAAACCGTGGCCATAGATTTATCTCCTTTCTTATCACGACCGTTGATCTTCATGAATGCTACCCCTCGTTCATGATTTGAAATCGCGGCTTTTACCCGTGCATGTATGGCTTGCGAAATTGATTGAGGCCATAGATTTGACTCAGATCTCATCTCGACCGTAGAATGTTTCTGACTTTTAACCCATTTCACAATCCAGAAACACAGCTTTGCTCGAGCATGTCTGCTTGCGCAAAATGGTTTGTAGCCATTGATCCACCTCCAATCAATCTCAGCCTTTGATTTCAAGCCTCGCTCAATGCTTTCAACACACCTTCTATTTTCTTCTTTGCCTTACACTTCTGATAACCCGAAGGGGAATTCACATGAAGTTCGAGGGAATGGGACCCTCATCGAATTCCTATCAGGCCCTTAAATCAACTGTTAAAAATGGAGTGTTAACAACTGGCTCCACGAGGGATGCTATCCTCCCAGTGATGTAGCAAAGAACCCTGTAGACCAAGTGCCAAACTGTTGGGATTCCTTCAATCTTCCCTTGACATCTCCATTCTACTTCGAGTTACTGCTTCAACAAATTCATGCCACTCTAGTAAATCATGCTGGTGACTGTAAACCTGTGCTGGTAATTGAAAAATGAAAACAAACTAAAACAACAATGAAGGAAATGATCGATAACTGTCGAGCTTATTTTTTCCTACCTACTCTACCTTACTTACTAAGCATCAATGCTTAGTCAAGTAACTTCCGACTTCCAATGAAGCCACTCAAGCAAATGATCCCATAAACCAACTTTTTCTTCATGCTTGATAAAAAACAGAACTAATGGAACTAATGGCACAAAGTTATAATAAAGAAATTGATCTTTATAGTAGAGATATAACCAGCCATTACCACTGCCAAGATTCTCCATGTACTCTGCCACTAGATCATAAAAGGCATGACAACTTTCAAAAAATTATGTCATTATCTTATCATGAGAGAGTTGTCCCAACTGTAAATTCCCTTGCACGCTGTCAAACTGATCTTCAAAAGAACTATGCAAGGAAAACTCGTGGCAATTTCCAGGTGAGACATCCACAACTTCATCTTTTTCATGCATTTGAAAAGAAATACCACTCCGTTCCTCAACATGATCAAGCAAACAGACTTCTTTTCGACAAAAAAATTCTGAATTTGAAAAACAAAAAGAAACATCCATTTGAGAAACCCTATCTTCTTCTTCGTTATTCAATTCTTCATGGCATACTGCTGGTTTTTCTAAAGGCTGAGATTGATTTCATAACTACCCTTCTTGTTCATCATCCATTCCAAGGAAATTTATACATTCATCTACAATATCAAATTTATGTTTGTGATCTTCAACATGTCTAGTTTCCACTATGTTTTCATACTTTTGATCTTGTATTGCAATGAAATTTTCTTCACTAGTAGAAATTGTGGCAGGCTGATTGCATTCTTCAAAAAACAAATCAGTACACCCATCTCCTTTCAAATCACTAGGATGATCGTCTTCTTCAAGCAAGGAGAACTTCCTATAGTCATGTAAATCTTTAGGTGAAATATGAATTTGATCAACATGCAGCAGTCTTCCTTCAACCATGATTACAAAATCTGATTTCTCTTTACTTGCATTTTCAGAAAATGAACACGTGGAGGGACTACAAGACTGATATTTTCTAGAATCATCATCTTCTATGTAATCAATCACACAAGCATTGTAACTTTCAAGAGATTGCAGTTGTGAAAAGGAATTTTCTGATTGGGAAAGAGAGATCTCTTCTTGTAACAAAAATTCAGAAGTTGAATAATATTCACGCATTGCCCATGAGACTCAAGGACAAAGGCTATGGCGAAACAACCTATATATTGGAACCAAACCATGTATTAGGCACTAAAACTAACCTCTAATGTGGAAGACCTCGAAATAATCACCATAATGCACTCATGGGAGGATATTTACTACTAATTTCTATGTGGTTGTTGTGGCCCCATGCATGACCCATAAGCTTTTAAAAAAAATGTTATGGCTAAATACATTGAATTTCATCCCTAAATCACTTTATGATCCTAAATACCATCTATGGTGTGCTAAATATTTAAATAAACCCCACATATCATTCATATTCCAAATATTCCGATTGTAGAACTTGTGTGTTGTTCCAAGGTCCCATGTATGGACCATGAGATCCAAAGACAAATATTATGGTCCAATAACTTGTATTTTTGTATCAAACCTATATTGGACACCAAGAAGCATCCCCATTATAGGATCATACCTCGTTTACATGATGAATATTCCATTTGTAAGGTATGTGTGGTGGTGGAACATTGAAGGAGTGGTCAATTTTTTTTATTAAAGTGTTAGAACTAATTAAGATGCCATCCTCAAAAATCACCACCATTGTTGATTGCATGGGCAGACCCGGGTTTACTATAATCAACCAACAACACCCCTAGATCACTGGCCCTTTCGGCGACAGACCGCAAAGCGGCCTGAAGTCTCACCCGAAATGACTCTAATGGGTTGGCCAAGGACTCAAGTGTCTTGGACCAGGTTCTGTGGCATTCCTAACTGGAGGCCCGCAGCTCTCCTGGCTGCGAGGTCCCTTCCTGTGCGTCGCACGACCTCTTGCTCATGTCGCGCGATCTCCCCATCTCGCAGCTCTTCTAGCCGTGAGGCAGTCCTTTACTTTGCCGTGCGATCCCTCTTTGCGGTGCGCACTCTCCTGGACTTGCGATACTTTCAACCTTGTCGCCTCGCCACGCACTGTGCGACATGCAGCTCCTCCTCGCGCTAAACCCCTCAACCTGTGGTATCGCGTACCGCAGCTCCTCTGCCGATGCGATATCACCTCTCTGTGATATTCTACCTCCGCGGTTCAGCACACTTAGCGTGGCTCATGTCGACGTGCAAAGCTTACATGCAAGGTTGTTCAATACTGCCACAGAGACTATTTCACGCAAAGCATAAATAAACCATGTGTAGCATGCGACAGACTTTAACTTATATTTATCCATCTATTTTATGTGAACAAACTAACACATTCATTCATCAACTGTAAACAACGATCTCGTGCGACATAGTACATAACAGTAAGCAAATACAATCGCATTCATTCAACACAAAACACGCAGGTTTTACATGGTTCACCCCTAGGATGGGAGTTACGTCCACAGAATTGTGCTTCTCTATTATAGCTTAAGGGAAGGTAAACACAGTTCTGCTGCACCTCACATGCAGCTCAAGATCTTCTCTCTTAGATCTTTCTTCTCTACCTTTATGTTGTCACTCCTACAACATACTCTTCCCTCTCAGGCGATCCCTGCGGATCATTACATGCATGCTCTATAAGCCAGCTACTGGTTTCAGTAAGATTGCTACAGCTAAGACCAGAACCAGAGCGTGGCTTTTACAACAGTTTACTTATCCTTGTTGCCTATTTCAATCACGACTGTCTAACTATCTAACCAACCCTTTACAATGCAAAATTACATCCTTTTATAAGCAGCCCGAAGGTCTTTCTTTTACAACACTGTGGGCCTGTCCCAACAGTAACCCAAACCCTAATTAGTGACAGTCGGTCCTCTCTGTCCTTGAGGTAGCCGCTTCCCGTCACACCACAGCTCTCTGCAGTCTTCCATGCTTCCCGGCACTGACCATGGGTACTATGCGCCGCTTCTCTTTTCTGTCCTTCATCTTCAATGCTTGAGCCTCGTTGCTCCTTCTTCTTTATGAGGGTCGTTGAGCCCTCCTGTCTTCCGCTGTTGCCTTCAATGCAGTGGGTGAGCTCTCCCTTCTCGGCCCCTCAGGTACCGTTTCCTTTCTTTGACTTTCCTATCTCAAAAAGTCATGGTTTTCGGCTCTGCTCTGCAGCTGGAAACGTGCTACAGTGTCATAGCTCCGTCTTATCTTCTTTCCGCCAAAACTTATCTCTCCGCCAAAACTAGCAGCTTCTTCTGTAGCTGCGCAACCCTACTCCAACAACCATAATGCACTTGTGGGATGAGATTTACTACAATTTCCTATGTGTTTGTTGTGGCTCCATGCATGACCCATGAGCTATAAAAAAAATGTTATGGATAAAGGCCTTGAATTTCAACCCTAAAACATTTTATGATCCTAAATACCATCTATGGTATGCTAAATATTGAAAGAAACACCACATCTCACTCATATTCCAAAGATTCACTTTTTAGAACTTGTGTGGTGGTCCAAGGTCCCATGTATGGACCATGAGTTCGAAAGATAAATATTATGGGACAATAACTTGTATTTTTGTATCAACCCTATAAGATTGGACACCACGAAGCATCCCCATTATAGGATCATACCTCATTGACATGATGAATATTCCATTTGTAAGGTATGTGTGGTGATGGAACATTGAAGGAGTGGTAAATTTTTTTATGAAAGTGTTAGAACTAATTAAGATGCCATTAAAGGTGTGAAATTCCAAAATAATAATACTAATAATAAAATGTCATTTGATAAATACTTATGCGAATACAATAGAAAACTTAATTTAGAAAAGGTTAAATTATGTTTTTTAATTATAGGTCAATGACATTTAATGGGGTGTATTGTGCTTTCAAAAATATAAGGAGGCGAACCTACAAAATTGTAACAATCACATACACTAATATGTTTTTTTATCCAAAATGGGTAATAAGATTATTGTCAAATAGATCAAGAAATACCGTCACAAAGTTGATTTATGCACATTAACATGGTTTCCTAATTTCTTAGAGTTTCCAAAACCTAGTCAAATTTTATTACAAAAGGATACGGTAAGACAAATCTAATGCTAGGGTATAATCCTACATGTCCATCATAGCGTGTGACTGCTCAAACTCCATGTCTTCAACTCTTAAACCAACACTAGCATCAAGACCATCATGGAATATCAAAAATAAAATAACCAATTTGTGTTCTGACCAAGGAACCACGACGAGCGCAAAATTCATCAATCTCAATTGTCCATGATCACACCCTAGCTTTTTTTCTAATGTTTGATTTGTTTGTCATAGGTTACTTCTATAAACTGGCATAATTATTACCAAAATAAGTCATCCTTTCTCCTCATATGATGGTTATTGTGTTACATAGGTTTCTACAGAATGGATTCTAGTCCTTGAGTTGGAATTTATGCCAAGGCTGCTAAAATACTGCCACACTTAAGTTTGGGTTGGGAACCAAATATCTGTTGGCTTCCATATTGAGATATAATTACTTATTACATTGAAACATGGATGTTATACACATTGACATAAAAATTTCCTATATTTATATACCTTTGTCCTAGATTCCATCATCGAGGGCTGTCTATTTTGTTAGTCTCATCTAGGATTGCTTGGCTTGGATATATATTCTATCAACTTTTCCCAGGACCACATCAAGGCAGAAAAGTGCCTTCAAGGGTATTGAACTTGGTTTGGGCATGGAAATTCCTTTAACCTAACCACTTTAGCGCAAGTTAATTGACCTTACAATATTTACATTTGCTCACAATTGGGCATGTGCTATTGAATATGTAAATCAAAGTGAGTTATCTTAACATATGGACAATTGCATGATAACAAGGGGAAAGTGGGATTTTGACTTTAAAAGATACACTAGACAATCCCCTCATTGAACAATCAACAATTAAAAAGAGGGAAAGGGAAAATTTTGAGTTTAAAATCTAGACCAAGGAACTTGTTATAGAACCATCAATCATAGGAAAGTTTTTGTTGTAAGATGTTGTGTTGGAACCACCATCAATAAGAAATATTATATTGTAAGATGTTGTTATGTTTTAAGATGTTGTCTCAGTTGCATTTATAAGTCATTAATTTTATTCTCCCGTCTTATAGAGATGGAATCATAGGTGATGGTATTGTAGGAAAAGTGAAATCCATCATCCCTTAAGGATTCATTATAAAAAATAAAAGTCAATAAATGTACTTAATGAGTTTGTATTATTTCTTTTTATTTTTCTTCATGCTCAATTTATCCTAACTATGAGCTCAATTTTGCCACTGTAAGCTCTAGCTTATCGAACCGTATTTCCAGCTCAACAATCATTCTGGTCATCGCATGTTCTGAATGACAAATGGATTCTGTGAATTCTTCATGAACATTGGAGATGTCTCGGTCCACTATTTCCAAACGTCTCCCGCCTTCAATATCAATTAGTTGTAGGTAACTCTTGTACCTATTGATTTTCCTCTAAATTTCCCTTAGTTCAACAACAACTGAGAGAACTGGGATCGAGGAAGAAGAATATTCAGAAGAGTAGTCCATGATACCTGATGGAACCTCAAACCATAAATTCACAACCAAGCATCCACTTTGCAACTAGTGCAAAAAAAAAAATTGTAGGAATTTCATTCATTTCACCACATGATAAGTCTCCCTTAATGCTCATTAAACTCAAGATCTCAGCATGATCCATCACACAGATCACATGTTGAGGATGGAACAACAAATGATGCCCAGGTAAATCCGAAGTGCAGGAATTCACTCATCACGATCCTTCCTGGCGTCTTGGTTATACGGATGGGGCTTTGCAAGCCAGCTTTAACGACCGCATGCAACAACCCATGCACCAACTTGATGGAATTCATATCACCACGAGCCACCATGATGTAGGGTGGGAGATCTAGGCACCACGTGGGAAATCCGTGGGACAAGCCCATAGATCTCATGCCCATGGGCCTATGGAATTTGACATAGGGAGCTAGTCCCATTTAAAAATAAGGATCCTTTGCTTAAGGAAGAGGCGACATTTTCTGCCAAATCAGTTTTGTCATTTAGACCTCTTAATACATGGAAGTAACCAATCTTTCTGAAGGAATTTGAAAGGCTTTGAATCTTTTTGATCAATTGCCGGATTTTTATCTGAGATGGGAGGGAAATGGTTGTTAAGGATTGGATGATTAATATTGAATCCCCAATCACCGTGATTTTTGAAATTTCCTAGGTTTGAGCTTGGCAAAGGCCTTTCCAAAGGGAAAGAGCTTCAGAGACTTTGTTAGTTTCATCACCCAGACCCAAAGAGTAAACTGTTTCCTAGATTCCGGTATTCCATCGAGGTTAAAGAGAACCCATCCCCCTCAAGTCTCCCCTGTTATATATTATATAGTTACTATAACAAATATAGTTATATTGTTTTTATAATATAGTTGAAATGCTAAAAAGGGTTATGTCTATTCATTAACATATATTATTTCATATATACAAGATCATTGATAATTATATTGATCATAGTTTACCATGTTTGCTTATAATCAACCATAGCAAGACATAATAGTTAAGGAGTTTAGTAGTTATGGCATAGTAGTGGGTGGGTTGGTCAACGATTACAAGGTTTGTGAGTCAATGGAGCTAATAGTTAGATGATGTTTTGTTGTCAATTGAGTGTAGAATGGGTGGTTGGGAGGAATGTAGTTATCCTTCCCACCGAAGTTCAAATTTCTCTTCCTTGAGAGATGAATTTGACTATGTATTGCTTGAATGGATTTATGAAAACACATTTGCAAAACAATGATTCAAAATTTTGAAAAATAAGTAAATTTAGAATCATTCATAACTTCTTTAGGGAATCCATTTTGAAAGGCATCCTCTCTAGTCCCAAGGCTTTAACAAAACGCTAGCACACCAAGTTCACATAAAATAAAATTGAAACTCAAGTTTAAAATACTCATTATTAACTTTACCAAAATTTTCTTAAAATATAGATACTAGTATCATCATTACTGTTAATTCCCCTTGTTGCAATTTTATTAAATATAAATCTTTTCGAAAGCGTCACATCACATGACTAATTGTATTATTTTAATACCTTTATAAATTACATCATACCATGAGTAACATTTTTCACTTTATTTATATTTAATGAGTAATATTTTTATTAAACATAATCTTTTCCAAAGCATAACATCACATGACTAATTGTAGTAGTTTAATGCCTTTATAAATTACATGATACTATGACTAACATTTTTAACTTTTAATTTTATTTATATTTAATGTGTATGTAAATTGCATGAGACCATGCCTATAAGTTATATCTTAATAGTAATTAAAAAAATAGGCAATCGCCCACTAATAATTTGAAAACTTTGCAATGTTTGCATATTGTTAATGTTGATAATTAAAAAAAAAGTAGAGTAAAGATAAGTCATGGATTTGTGACACGACTTCTTAGGAATAAATCCATAGTCATTCCATGACACTCACCAAAGCCATTAATTTTATTCACAATTATTATACTAATGATTTGTTTTGAATTGAAATATTTTAAAATATTAAATTAATTAATATTTAAAAATACAATTAAAATACACACTTTAACATAGAAAAATATTAAAGTATATATGTAATCAAATTTTTATTTTAAATAGAATATCTTTAAANTATATATAAATTTAATTATTATTTTTTATAAAACTATTTAAAAATGACAACATTAAATCTTTAAATTAAATTTATTACTTTTTAAAAAACTATCTAGAAATGCAAACAATGTTAGCACATGGAAGTCTAGTAGTAGCATTGAACAAATCCAAGTAGGGTTTCATTGGTATTGTTGGCGCTTTATCAATCAATTATGGTTGTTAAGATATTTATTAACATTGAAGTTATTTATTAACATTGATATTGCATAGTCATGTGGTATGATACCTCCATCTCTCAAGCACACTATTTGAGATTAAGTGAATTGAACATAAGTTGCCTGGATCTGAACAAAGGAAACAAGATTCCAATATATTATGGCGTGAAAAGGGCAGTGTTAACGCACTGTAAAATAAAACAATGAACAAAACAATGAAAACTATTGAAGACATCACCTTGTTGCGTTGGGAAGAGAAAATTCAATCGTAATTTTTTTTAAAATTTTGATTTTAACCCTTGACCACAAAGAATAACATGAAAAAGTTATCACATCAAGGATTATGACACCTATAACCAATTGCACAACAGATAAATGTTTTTTATGTAATTAAAAAACATTTATTTTTTATATCCCAAGGTTTAACTTTAGAAACAAAGTTTTAATTTTACAAATAATAGCAAATCAAACTAAGTTGACCTCGAATTGATTACAATATATTGTCCGAGGAAATATAATAATATATTCCTTGGAATTCATTTTCAAAATGGGTAATATGGGTATATTCTATACCCTAAACAATCAAATTTATGTGCAATTGATGATAATGTTTTAGACATCAAACTAATATCCAATGAATCTAACATTCAACTAATTTCCAAAAATTATTATGAACTATGAACTTTCATGGATCTATATAGGTGAATGGAAAATGATAGAGTATAACACTTCATGGATTTCAATCTCATGGAAGGAATCTCATGCGAATGGGATCAATTTAACTGACAGTGGTGTTAACATGAAAATGATGCTTCGAACTTGCAAATTACTTCCTACCAACATATCGCCAACTTCATTCCCTATTTCATGGATATACTTTTCATTCATTTCAAAATCCAAATCCATTGAATTTATTACTGGCTAGTTGAATATTTTGGACAAGCAACGTCGCCATAGCTATTTTTATAGATTTGAGAGGGAAAATCACTGAGGGGTGTAGAGGTAACAAGTTTTATTTGCATAATTGAGTGAGTTTTCTCTGCAGTGAAGGAATATTGAAATATGCTATCAATATTCTATGTACTAAATACCAAAACAGAGCATTGCATATAGATTCCAATCTCCAAGTTTCTCTCTTGCAGGGATTTACATAACTAAATGGTTGAAAAATGTTTTTACACTACACAAAATAAACATATCAAGGATTAGGATGCATGCCAAATGTTTTACAAACTTCCAAAAAGAGATACAGTGTGATGAACAACCACTATATAACATACAACATTACAATGATTGTTACTTCTTTTAATTGATTTTTTTTCAAGCAAAAAATAAAATTGTTTCTTGTTATTCAATGGAATCAAAGAGAAAAAAAGTTCAATACAACTTGGAAAACCATCCATAAGTGGCCATAAAACTAATGGCTCCCTCCAAACATATAGTTTAGCAACAAAATATACATATTCTACCAATAAGCAAACAAACAGTTCTCCAGGTGTAGGAGCAACTGATATATAAACTATTACACAACAACAAGATACAAAAAATAATCAACATTCATAGGTCAATGATCTCAATTGTATCGGCACATACTAATTCTACCTCAATGTATTCCTCAAAATGAACAAGAAATTCTTGAATTCCTAAGCCTTTCTTGGAGAGGAATTCAACCACCTCATCATATTCCATGTATATATGAGTAATTCCCATATGCAAGAAATAATCTAGTAACAAAAAAATACGATGACACCAATGTGATATAGTATTATCTTAGCCGATGATCACTGATGAGTCACCATATATATGGGGGGATGGTAAGCCAATAATACTAGCAAAATATACCAGTCCCCAAAGAGCCATGAGTTCAACTCTTGAATTAGTGCCACTCCCACAATTGAGCCATAGCTTGAAATGAGGTTTCTCATTTAGCATTACAAACATACCCACACCACTGTCATTATATTGTGTGTCCCCATCAAAAAATCCTACACTCGATGAGATCTCAAGTGGAGGACCAATATATCGAGTCTTTGGTACTACCTCTGGAGTATAGTCCTTATACAATCCTAGAGTTGTGGTACTGCACAATGTTAAAGAGGGTGTCTTTTCTTCGAATATGGACAGGTTTCTAGATTTCCATAACATCCAACAAATAAATATAGGAAGGAATTTATGTTGCTTTTTATTTTTGTCCCATTGTTCAAGGTTTTCCACAAAAATTGACGATCCCCAGTTTCACGGACCTCACAGTTAGGCTTAATTTTTCTCCTTCCACGGGACCATGCGACACTTCTCGAAGTATAACTGAGGGCATGACCAACTCGAAAGATCTCCAGCAGATTACACCTGACCTGCAAAACTACCTAAAACTCCATCTTCAACTGACTCCATACTTAGTCATTATTACAAACATGCACAAGAAGCCAAATACAATACACATGCACAAGAAGCCAAATACAATACAAGATATGAATATCTGTGTGGGTAGCATGCCTTAACTTGGTTATGTCTAATACCCATGTATATAGGAAAAGACTTGTTACAATGACAAAGGATGCCACAAACTTGCAACTTATCCAAGAGAACTCCAAACCGACAAAGGATGCCACAAACTTGCAACTTATCCAAGAGAACTCCAAACCGACAGTGCTCTAGACACAATCAAGAAACATCTCTGTCTTCCATCGTCTCATATGCACTTTTGCATACTCGCCAATACTATGCCAAGTATCCTCCTCAAGATGCAACCTCTTGTAACCTTCTGAAGCTCACTTTATCTGCTCTGTTGCTGCACTGAACGCTGCTGTTGAACTCTTGTTGTTGATCCTCCTTGCCAAGTGTCTCCCTGACTTGTCGAATTCCGCATGCTCTCTACACCTACACTTAGCAAAATTGGCTAACTGCTGAACTCCTTTAGCTTGGTGTCTCTTTACAGGTGAAAACTCTCCTTGAACGCACTTCTTCCAATGCATTCTTCCAAACGCTGAGGTGCTAGACGCACCCATCATGGGTGATTCTGCTACCGACACATCATCCTGAACAATCCTTTGTCGGACATTCCCATCCTGGGCGCACCTCTGTCGACGAGTCACCTGGACGTCGCTACCGGACATGCTCTCCATGAGCACTCTGTTTCCACACCTATGACTTGAGCGCTCTTCAAACCTCTTCGACCCATCACCGATCCCACATTCCAAACTCTTCCGCACGACCACTTCAAGGAAATCCTGCGTAACTTCCTTCGGGAGATTCCTCTCCCACGTGTCCCTCAGAGCTCCGACACTCTCTTGAGTGCAAAATTCACAAGCTCACCTGACCAGGGAATTAGGGCTCGTTTGAACTCGCACCGCTGAAGACCATTGAATCCTCCTGCTGGAGGTCTACCGAAACTCACCTGATGTGCGCATCATCTGGAGCGCACTAGTATGAGAAGTGCTTGCTTGAGACACACTACTTCCAGAGCGTGCCTATCTGGAGCGCACGTTCCTAGATGCTCATATGAAAATGCTTTTCCTGAGCGTACCTTGAGTGCACATCACCAGATGCTCTGCTGGAGCATGCCTTCCCTTACGCACTGCTGGAACACGTCATTTTCGGACATGTCGTCTGCAGAACACTCTACTCAAGCACACCTCACTGGGCGCTCTATGGAATCTCTCATGTCGGACGTGCTGCTATGGGATGCTTTGCCTAAGCGCACCATGAGCTCACCTTCCAGGACGCTTCATCATAGCAGGCATACCTAGACACGTTGTTACAGATCACTCTGTGCGAGCGCACTTAGAGCGCATTATTCTATATGCCCTATGGAGCACGCCTGTCAAGTCTGATAACCACGCTGGTTTACAGTGTGCTTTTTCTCTCAAGCGCTTCCTCTTGTGGAGAACTTCCCCCTAATGGAGTACACCTAAACGTTGAAAACCTTCATTAGAGGAAATTTCACAACCTTAATTCAAATTCCATGTTATCGGTGTGTTAGCTAATCAAATTTCTTTAAATTTGAAACACCATATAGGTCTTAAACAAATTTTTAATATCAATTTGGTGTATGTATTATTAAAAAACTACTTTTTTGTTCGTATTTCTGACATATCTCCATGTGTTTTTACTCAAATTTTGATTGGGCGAGCTCGTTGGATGCATAATTTAATTCCGGATCCAACGATCTCTCTTGATCGAAATTTAAGTAAAAAAATAGGGAGATATGTTGAAAATATGAACAAAAAAAGTAGTTTTTTTCTTTTCTTCCTCCAAAATTAATAAATATTATTTTATTATTTTAACCATTATTTTATCATTTTTCTTAGGAGGCCCATTTTGTGTTCAAATTTCCTCTAATGCAAGTCTTGTCTTTCTAGTTATGCCTTAGATAGTCTCTACGTATGTGAAATTCATGTCCAGTTTAGTCGACTGTCCCAAACGACTTCCTTGGAGCGCTAACCAACTAGGTTCCATTTTAACAAACTCTACACCCAACCTCCCATCCAATTGTAAGTGGTGCCCACGTTTCATGCGATGCTCCCAACACTTAGAGATTTTGGGTCAAGTGCCCACCTTTGCATGGTCCAACAGGAATTTCTATAAGTGCTAGGGGAACCCCACCTTCGCTAACAGAAGTGTATGTGACACCCAACACCAGGAGAATTTAAAAACCACTAGTATTCTCCTCCATAAACCTTTACAAAAGGAGAATTCCACAAAGAGATGGAAAATTATTTCTGTTGCAAATTTACAAAGATAACAAATATTAGGCATGACCCATCCTCTCCTAGAAATATTATCCTAGGTGAGGATGTGGTTCTCATAATATCATTGAGGATATTGTTCTCACAACATAACCAGGTGAAATACTTGAGTTTAAGGGGTACTTTCCATTTCTATATGACCTTATGCTACCATTTGTGAATTTCAGAAAAGATGGACTGCACAATGAAGGTGTAATCATCCTTTTCCATGACCTGTCCAGCTGAAAGGTTGTCAACCTAAGCTAAAACATTAGCTTCCCGGCTTAATGTGATACCATCTCGATTTAATGTATAAATTTACTTCAACCACTCCTCAATACAAACACTAGTGTTTGAGAGCCAACAAGAATCTGATAGTTGAGACCTTGGTGGTCTTTTAGTGCAATTTAATGTAAAAAATCCCATTGCAGATAGATGGTTAAGTATGAAAGGAGATAATTGATATGCATCTTCTCCTCCAATATAAGGGTATACACCAACGTATACCAAATTCCCATTACCAATCCTCCACGCCAAAGTTTGAATGATCCAGGAAAAAGGATCTGATGAATCCATTCCAAATGATGGATGAACCCTTGACCATCTTCTCCTTATTCCTGATCCAAGATAAAGAGATTGTTTCTTTATATATTTGGCATGAATAACTTTGCTCCACAATCTTGTGTGAAATAATCCCCACCACATACTCTTAATTATGAGGGCCAATCCAAACTAAAAGATGTTTTTGATGTTCTAATCACCATCATTATAGGGTTGAGATAATTTCTCCTAATTAATAAGGTGAATCTTATTACCACTCTGAGCTCCAAACCAAAGGAAGTGAAACATTTTTTGTCTGACTAGTTGCATAATTGAGGTAGGTATAATTGACAAAGATAACTAGTAAACTAGTGTTCCCACCATCACCGAGCGAACCAAGGTCAACAAACCACCCAAAGATAAATATATGAAGGACCAATGTTTAATCTAAAACTCAAAAACTTTGATCAATCATTGCTAATCAACAACTCTGTAACCTAGTGGTTTCAAATAGAAACCCAAGTACTTAAATGCCAATCCCATGTTAACAAATTTAAATGACAATAAAGCATAAAAATGTGCCACCATCCCCACCCCCACAGCATTTCTATGGAATGTTAATTTGGAAGCAATGGCCTCCATCCCAGATGCAGTACAAAAAAGGGATATAATCTCAGCAAACAAATACCACTCCTCTACGCCACCAACACCAAAAAGGATAACATCATCAACAAATAAAATATAAAATAAGAATAAATTAGGAACAATTTTTAATTGATTGATAATAGTTCTTGTTATTACTTATTTTAATTCAATAGAATTCATTTTAGTGCTTGTTACTTCTTTTAATTGCTTGACAATATCATTACTCTTTTGAAAGTTTTTAAATGGCAACATTGTTTGTTGTTTCTCTAGGATGTGGCATATAATGGGAATACCATGTACTTAGAAATAACTCATACAATGCTACATGTCTTGTCCTTTATCATAGTCTTCCATTTATTTAATATATTTAAAGGTAGTGAAATTGGAATTTCTTATATTGGTTCGGTGCATTATGTTTAGATTGATTTCACGACATCCATTTAGAGTTTTCCATCAGAGAGACAACATTGTTTTCACCTTCATATTGATGCAGAGTTTTGGATATGCAGGACGGGATCTTGACATCGATGGTTTTCAAACGGTGGAACCACACACTCACATGTGTTTCCCACAAGCTAACCACCAGGACTTCATCTCCATCTTATATTATTAGTGAAACTTTCCCAATCGGCAAGAGACCGGGTATGCATTTCAAATCTAGGATTGGTAGGGTTTGTAAATAAATTTAGTATGCTCAAGGAGATTGCCTTATTTTCAATACCCACTATTTGTTGGATTCTTGAATTGAATTCATCTCAAGGAGTTTTAAGAGCCTTACATCTCTCATTCTTCAGTATTTCCATATTTTGTATGATGTTTCCCTCAATTCATTGAAAAATTTCAAGAATCTCCAAGTTTTGAGTTTAAACGACACATCTAGATTCACTTTGTGAGGTTTGTTAACAATATCAAAGAATTATCAAAGGATTCCAAAGGTCTCACTAGGAATTTGCAAGCCGATCGATATTACCTTGTCCCTTAGGTCTCTGGATACCCATTTCCTCCATCTGCAGTGTAGGTCTTGAGGGAGTTATCAGGGTGATGAACTGTCATTCCATTGCCTATCATTATTATTTCTAGAACACAACAAGATTTTCATGTTGATTCATGGGTATGAAATAATTTGGGTATTATAATCGTCTTTCCCCTTCAAAGGATGTTTCTCTTACCATGATTATGCGGAATATAAAAACCTAGATAAACTTTGCTTGCAAGTTTAGGGATTGACAAAGTCTAATCTACTGTGTATAATGGAATACAAGGCTCTAAAATCCCTTGAGCTTCAGTCCTTTGTTGGGAAAGGTTTGACTATGTCTAGTTTATGACAAAGGAGGTCAAGAATGTAATTCAAATAATATTTCAGAGTCGTAATGCAACGGATGTTATCATTGAAATTAAAATATTGATCAACTTGTATTGTATGTGATTTGATTTTTAATGTACACAGTTATGTGCAGTGAACAAGTGAAAATTAGTGTTGGATTATTTTGTTAACTCCACATTTTAGTTGTGAGATAGGATTAGATTTAAATTTCAAAAATCATACTACGATTAAAGGCTTATCATGTGTGGGTTATCACATTTATTATCATAATAGGATTGACTAAATTACAATATATTTCCCTGATCATTCTCTGTATTGTCAACCATGAACTGAGTAGTGCAACGAAATTTATTTCTCTATACGAGGAATTAATGCCAGCAATGCAAAACTCCTTTTCCAGGTGCACGTGTAGGCTAAGATTTCCCTTGAGCCTATCCCATGATTTTGTTAGATACTTTCAGTAGACCGATTACATATTTGGAAATTTAGTAATTTACCTATGGAGTGTTTATTATCACCTGATGATGGAATAACTATTTAATATTTAGGAAAGAAATGCAATTTATGGAAGTCTAAACATTGGCTAGATAGAAAAACCCTCTTTTTCAGTAAATTTGAATTGGTATAGTTTATTGCAAGCATATATGATATGTAGTACATGTATCAGGTTGAACCAATATAGAATATGTTTTTCTAGACCCATTTTGTCCATAGGAAAAGATGTAGTATACTTGTTTTCACTTTCAAGTTGAGAAACCATTTCACCATTGCTGGTCATTACACAAAATACTACAGAATATGTTTTTCTAGAAATCATTCTCAATATAGAATATGTTTTTCTAGACCCTCCTATGCTAGTCATTACACAAAATATTTTGTATACATCAGATCCCAATGGTGGGTAGGAGGATCATGAATATAGGCCCAAAATGTGTAACCACACCACTCAAACAACAAACTATTTTCATCTCCCTTATGTTGAAAATGATTAGACGAGCTAAAAACAAGAGTATGCGACCAATACAATGCCTAGACCGTGTCCAATCTATGCCATAGGGTGAAATTGAAGCCTTGAATATACCTGGAGTCATTTAGAACAGGTCTCAACTTGGCCATAATGCCTAGGTTTGCTTATTATTCTTCATTACTCATACCCGTAAATGACTCTCTTTAGAGATTGATTGATCACATTTGCAGACCAATTTCATTTTTCCAACATATTCCTATATCAAAACTCATACCTATTTCCCCGTATCATCCAACTTAGCCTAGTAGCTTCTTGACTAGATAGGATAAGGATTTAGAATATTAGGAAAATAAAATGTGGTAAAATTCATACAATTTATTGTCTTCCATAGGGAGACTACTTTGAGCAGCATAATCATGTCAAGATGGAACTTCCCTTGGGAGAAACTCCCTAAGTAGAACCAAAAAGTCCCTAATAATTTCCTTGCGCTTATAGGGTTTCACATTATCCCTTAAAGACATTCATCAAATATTTGGATTAGTGGTAGTATGGTACCTTGACATATACCTTAATTTTCCTTCTTTTTGAAGTGGGATTAGCTTAGTGTTTGTCTATTATAGCTACTTAGATGTTCTTGTCCTTCCCTTCAATCACAGAAACCAGGGGATGAAACATCCTACTACCATCCGGTTTGACATCATTAGGAATATTTTTCTTTGTTACTTAACCCATGCTAGCTAGGTTCCATGTTAGGTTAGATTGGGGTCTTTAGGAGGCCAAAGTTGCTTTAGAGATCCATTCATCTTTGCAATGCAATACTGGATTCTTCTCTTTTGTGGAGTTCACTGGCCTTGGATGTTATAAGTGATCTTCCATCCACCTTCACATGTGAAAAACATCCTTGCGGTATTCCCATACCAAAGATGCTGTAGACACTCCATATCAAAATTTCCAATCCATTTCTCCCAAATTTTATTATCCATCTACAATCCCTTAAGATATGGTTGGTGCCATCATTATTTACCCACAAATTATGCAAGTGTGTAATGATCTATTAATCCACCATTTTTTCATATATTATACTTAAAAATAATTTATTGGCAAGCCTCCAATGGAATGATTTTTTTGTAGGTGACAATTTCTTGCATCACAGCCACTTCATTCCTAGAATTGAGATTGTCTGATCAAAATATTATCATATATATGCTCATAGATTCAGTTTTAGAGAATATTGTATGTTTTTCCTTCCATCCAAGACCTTTATAATAGTTGGAAGTATACCTCTCCTTGAGAGCTCTCTAACCATAAAATATTGGTCATGTCCTCATCCTTTTCTTAGAAACATGAACTAGTCATAATTTCATCTATTATATAAATGAATACTTCTACATAGATCCAATCCAAACAATTTTTAGTCTTGAGTTCCTTAACCTCTTATATATCATAGTATTTAAGATAAAGCATAGTTATTGCAAACCTTACCTCTCCAAAATTATCAGGATGGAGATTGGAAATATGTTCAATGAAAGTAGAGTAAGAGTAATTGCATGAATGCCAAACCCCAACTAAAATTGGAAGAGGGCGTATGCTCTGTTGAATCAAGCAAATCAAAACCTCCTATGGATTTTGCAAACGATAAATAATATTAGAAATTAATTAGATTACATATCTATAAGTCAACCTACATCTCTCTAGGATGAGTTACAGGGATATAGGGCCACCCCTTGTGCATTGTATCCTTGATCATGTAACCCCAATTAGTTTATCTAGTCACATTGTGAGTATATAAATTAGTAGCCAAGATATATTAGGGAGTAACATGATCACATTAGTATGAAGTGGAAATTTTCAAGTAGTAGTTATACTATTTCATGGAATAATTATAATTTGTTTGTAAGAAGTTTGAGGTAAAAACCTGGTGATTCAGCTAAGATCACAAGGTTTTTTGTTTATGCATAGTCCAACTAGTAATGTGGTTGGTGTGCATGGAGGTTTAACATCCCCCACAACCCAACTGCTAAAATTAAAATAAATAAATAAATAAATAAAATGATTTTGGGGTTTTCGTACACCGCCGTACGGACTAGTACGAACCGATTGGTTTTATGGAAAAATTGGTTCGATACCAAACCATGAAGTTCATGGAACAAATAGAGCAGTTCAAATACCAAAATAGGCATCTCAGTGTCGAACCATCCCAAAATGGTTTGGGAGGCCAGTTCGAACCAGAAAGCCCTCGAATTCGGAATGATCACACGATCTTTTCGGTTTCATTCTGATTCCTGCAACACTAGTTGAGAGGCCATGGGGTGATATAGGTTTTCAATCATTCATTATTCAACATCAGTTGATATAGTAAATATATGTTCATGTTAGAACAATAATCCATCCTTAGTACCTTGGTTTATACCTTAGTCAATTTGATTTGCTTCTAAGCATTAAATTGCTATGGTTTAGATTAGGGAATTTGATCTAGGAGGTGAACTAGTTATTTTTCAGACCTTTCACACATGCACCAGTTCTATAGCTGGTCAACCTAGCAAATGTGCACCCTCATTTAATTCCTTGGAGTGCTACGTCCTTGAATTGGGGAATTTGGGTTTGACTAGGGGCGTTAATGATGTATTTTGTCATTTTTGGCTCTCCTAGGAGCATTTATTGTCACATAGAGCCTCCCACACACCTCTGTGTTCTCACCCACACATTCCTTGGAGTCATTATTTCCCCAACACACTTCACCAACGTTTACATGAGGTTTCGTGACTATTTGGGATGAATTGGAGCTTGATTGGTCGACCTAGTGGGGATTGAGGTCAATTTTGGCCATGTCACATGTACACTCAGATTTGACTTCCTAAGACTCACGAATTGGTCCTAATGTAATATATACCTGATATAAACATATTTAGATGTTATACAGTTCATTAATATTCACTTTGTGTTCACATGTGTATGTAAATTTGTTCCTCTTTCAAGCTTTTTTGCTGGTTTTTGCAAACTAAATTGATTTGTGAGAGTCTCTTGTGCTCATAGATATTGATTTAGATTAAATTCTCACATGGTATCATTAATTATTGGAGTTGTAGATCAATATTGATTGTTTGAGCTGCATTTGAGATATTTTCCAGATAAAATTTGAGTGTTTTGCAGGTACTTTCAGCAAAATCTCACCACTAGCGCAAGTAGAGATGGAGAAAAACCACATATTGATTACTCCATTCAATTAATTCGAATGGAAGGATGATATGGCCATCCAATTGAGACCTAAGAGTCTCTACAGGGTCACCATGGGTACAGAAGTGGAGCCAAAAGTTTTTAGTAGAGAAGTCGAAATACTTCAATAGACTTGATGAGGCATTTGGATTGTTGTGTCTAATCATTTCAAGATATCTCCTATTTCACGTTAGCAGTTTGAAAATCCCGAATGATGTCTGGTAGAATCTCAAATCTCTCTTTGGGAAAACTGATGAATTGAGGGGGCATCAGCTTGAAACCAAGCTCATTACCTTGAGCCCAACACATTTTGACACCATCCATGAGTTCTTCACCAAATTTAAGTGTCTAGTAATTCAAATCAAGTAGTGTGGAATTGAGAAGGAGGAAGAACCAATAATACTGTTAATCCTTTCAAAGTTGGGGACAAAATACTCAGTGCTTGTTATCACATTTCTTTCTGGAAAGCTAACCATTTGAAATTGGAAAATTCCAACACTAGCTAGCTTCATGGAGTCTTTGACCCATGAGTAGGAAAAACTATTTCAGATGGGCACCATCAAAGCAAGCAAGGATCAAGCCTTGGATGCAGGTGTTTCAAATGCCTCCAAAGGCAAGCAGAAAACCAAGAATTTGAAACAACCAAAGAAGAAGAAATCAGAAAGACCCGATATTCTGATGGGGGTTCGAATCCTTCAAAGGATAAGGACAAGAAGGGAAAGGAGAAAACCAAATGCACCTATTTCCACGAGGGATGGAATCCAAATATCTCCTACACAAAGAAAACCATTGACATGATGGTGCAGATACTAGAGAAAAACAACATACCAGTCCGAGATGGCGTAGGGAAGAAAGATGCCAGCTCTGGTTCTGACAACAAGGAGAAATGCCATGCTTTGGTTGTAGGTTCTTCTGATCCCTCTAGCCTCATCATTGATTCAGGAGCATCCAGACATATGGCCTATGTCAGATAACTCTTCACTTCCATGTATTTGAATAGTGGCCCAACTGTTCAAATGGGAGTTGACTCTGAGATCTAGACCAAGGGAGTTTGCAGGATCGACCTTGACAATGGATATTTCAATGATGTCCTCTATGTACCATACTTGGCAGAAAATTTGTTGTCAGTTTACCAAATGAAAAATACTAAAGAATCCAAGAGAGTAACATTTACTCCATATTTGGTATAGATAGCAGCAATCTCCTCCAACCAAGTTGTGGCATTGGGATATGTAGATCACCAAGCTGGAATGTATTAATTCTCAAAATTTCTTCCAAATTCTAGAGGGAAAGCACTCTTGTCTCATGGTAATGAGACCTCCAAGATATGGAATGAGATATTTTGGAACATGAACTACAAATAAATTCAAGCACTGAACAAGGATGACATGGTGGAAGGGATTCCTCCTAGAAAATATTCCAATGGTGCATGCATTGGTTGTGTAGTGGGATAGCATCCAGAGCACAACTATGAGAAGGGGAAGGCAAGGAGAGATACAAAAACACTTGGATTGGTACATTCAAATATCATTAGTCCTCTTCCTAGTCCCTCCTATGGAGGATCAAGATATGTTATCACTTTCATTGATGATTACTCGAGGTTCTGTTGGGTGTACTTAAGCCAAAATATGAAGTCTTTGAGACCTTGAAGATTTGGAAGGCCTTAGTTGAGAACCAAAGTGGGACTAAGATTAAAATCCTTAGGAATGATAATGGTAAAGTGTATTTCAATAAAAAATTGCAGCACTTATGTGAGGAATGTTGCATCCAGATGCAACATTCGATCCCCTACACACCTCAACAAAATGGTGTGGCAGCGAGGAAAAATAGATCTCTTAAGGAGATGGCCACATGCATGATTGAGGAAAATGAATTAATTCCTAAGATATGGGATGAAGCCATCGATTGTGATGCATATATTCATAACAGGTATTTACACAAATCAATGAAAGGAAAAACACCCTACGAGACTTGGTTTGGTCACAAACCAAATGTCTCACATTTCAGGATTTTTTGATCAAGGGCATGGGATTGAATTCCATTAGAAAAGAGGAAGGAATTGCAGCCACAAAGTAAAGAATGTATCATGTTTGGTTATGGTGAGTACACAAAGGGTTATAATCTCTTTGATACATCCACACACAAAACTTTCATTGAGGGGAGTGTGCAATTTGAAGAGGAGATTATACCATATTTCGAGCTAGCACTAGGGGAATGATCTTCTCCCCAACAGCATGATGATGTAAGTGATGAATATACCTATGATTTTATGATATTTATTATAATGACATGGATTAATGGATTAATATTAAATTTCTGTACATGAATCACCTTCAAATCCCAAATGGGTTGAGAAAACCATACAAGATGTTGGGATCTAGCTGGAAATCCTCTAGATCCTTGGAAAACAAGATCACAATTTGACAATGATTATTATGCAAGTGAAATTGATCTTTCTGATAAATGTTATATGATGATTGGATCTGATCCATAGTAATATCAGGAATCTTGTAATGACCCAAGGTGGAAATAATCCATGCAAGATGAGTTCAATTTTTTACAAGAGAATGAGATTTGGGAATTGGTTCCTGTTGTAATCTCACAGATCACATAAGGTTACCAATAATACATACTAAAACATACATAAATATAAATAGAGACAAGGGACAAGAACAGATAGAAAGGAACAGATTATATTATCACAATGAGTTCATACAAGGCACAGAACTGAACTGAGTTCTTTGCTTGGCTCAACAGCCTAATATATACAATTTGGAAACAGTTACAACATAACTACCTGTCGGTTTGGTGAACCGACACGACTGTTAGTTAACTGACTTAATTAACTAGATTAGTCAGCCGTCTGACTTGGCCGGATCATCGACTTAGTTGCTGATCGACTAAGTCGGTCTTTGTTTAAGTCGACTTCGTCGACTTGCTCCTTCTACATCTCCCCCACAAACAAAAGGTTTCTTCGTCCCGAAGAAACAGGGAGGTACAAAAAATGAGCTATTTGTCGAATCCTTCAACTTTGCTCTGGTTGTGGACTGTGCAGACGAATAGTCGGTCTCTTCTGGACGCATACCTCGACAATGGCTGGAGCTGTGATGGCCAGATGATGCTGGAAATCGGTCCATGTCTGCAAGGATTTCTGGATTTCGATCGTTAGAGTAGTTAGACTTGATAGTATCGACATCTTTTCGGCCATGGGCATTTCTGCAATGTGCTCCATGTTGGGACCCAACAGTTGATTTTGTTCTGCTACAACATCGAGGAGTCGTTTCATTTGCAGATAGATGTTTTTGAACTTCTCTAAGTTTGGAAGGGCTTGCTGAACCCACTGATGAGCCTCTCGTTTGAGTTTCTACAGTTTGGTAGTTTCCATCACAATCTGCTCTTCAATGGTCTGCCTCATTTCTGCTTCTGTCGAATTCCGGCCCTCCAAGGCCTGAATTCCTTGTCTTGTCTGCCTGGTCTGATGATAGACCTGCCCATAATGGGTAGGCCAGTCTCTGAGTACTTCTTCAGTGACAATGGACTCCTCCATATGGTCCTGTAAGACCTTGTAAGCCTCCGAAAAGGCAGTGTACTGTGTTAGGAGTAGTCAGGTAGTTTCCTCTTGTTGTTCTGCTTTAGTCTCTTGGCAATGGGTCTGGATGGTCGACACCATGCCTTCAAAAAGCTGATATTCCCTTTCCAGAGGTCGATCTGTGTCGACTTCGAGAGGGCCTGGTATCACCTTCTGTGCTAGAGCTCTGCATCTGCCGAGAAACTCGACTTCTTCTACATTTTTAGCGGCCAGCTCTTTGGTTTTATGATCTACCCTTTTCTTCGTTTCCTTAGCCACAGTTTTGAGGAGTTGGCCGACCTCTGTGTCGGTCAATGAACTGGCATCTTTTAAGCTTATCCGCATGGTGGATGGTTTTGGACGATGCTGTTTCTTCTGTTGTTGTTTGTCTGTTGCTTGCTCATGGGTACCTGCAGTAGTGGAAGTTGGGTCTGTAGTTGGTGGAATGGAAGTCGAAGGTGTTTGTGTTTGAGGAGGTGAAATAGAAGTCGGGGGTTTTTCTGTGTGATGAAGTGGTATAGAAGATGGCTGTGTTTCTTTTTGAGGAGGGGGTATGGGGGACGGGGTTTTTTCTTCTTGAGGAGGTGGGATGTTGGCTTCTGGTTGTGAAGATAATTCTGGTGGGTTTGGCTGTGATTCTGGTGGTGGTGATTTCGACGGTGGAGGTGGTGGGGAAGGAGGTTGGGATGATGGTGGTGTTGGGGACGGAGTGGGGGTATGGTCAGGGGTTGCGAGAGTGGCTTCAACATGGTCGAGACTGCCGTCGGAAGAGATTGCTGCTTCGGACGGTGACGTGGGTGGGTCGTTCTGAGTCTCGGGATCGACCTGTTCGGTGATAGACTGACTGTGTCCTATGATGTTACTCTCATCATTGACCCTGGTGAAAGTTGTCGTTTCTTGTGCATAAACCTTTTTGTGTATTTTGAGAGGAGTCGTTGTCTTTATTTTTTGGGCCGACTTAAACAGTGAAGGCAGTGTCGCAAAGAACGCTTTAAGCTCAGAGTCTTGGCTGACCCTGGCTCTGAGTGCCTCTGGGATTGAACGTTCATATTCTTCACTGGGGCTACCCAACCCTTCTGCTGGTGCTTGTTCTTCGACTACGAGTGTCGAAGATGGGGGTGGGGGGGTCGACACAAGGTCGACGACGTTTTCAGGCGTCGGCGTTGTTTTTTCTCTTTTCGGCCGACCCTCCGGAGCGCCTGCCTCGATATAGCGTTGAAACTGAACTTCAACGGATACTTTATTGGCATGGGCATCCTCGACAATGTCGACGGCCGCATCTGCTAGTTCCTCCTCATCGTCAGAGGAGTCATCCAGAATAAGCTTACGTTTACCCCTCCCTTGTTGTTGTTTTTGGGTTTTGAGCTTCTTTCGGGCGACAACTATTTCCTTAGCCAGCTTTTTGATGATGCTTCGGGATAAAGAATATTCAGGATTGGCTTCGTCGACTTCACCTTTGGGTAGTTGAGCTAGGTCGACTGTTGCTGGGGCCAGAGCTGGTGCCGGTGCGGGGGCCAGTGGAGGTGTATTTTGTATTGTTGGTTGTTGGTTGACTACTTTAACAGTAGAAGGTTTGACAGTTAGGTGTACCCGACCAGTGGGAATGGTCGGGGTATCCTCCGACACGAATGTGCTGATGTATAGATTAAGTTTGTAGTCCTCCTCCTTCTCCTGGTCGGTAAGCGACTCGATAATGGTGAAGTCGACCTGTTTGGCAGCCTCTGGGACTGGTATCTTCGCCTTTGCTTGTTGGGTCAACTCACGGAAAATCTGGTCGACCGTTGGGTAGTAGTCGAGGTCCTATGCTTTGAGATCTTGACCGTGCATATACCATACTGAAGTATGGTCCAGTTCCAACTGGATGTGGGACTCCGCAGGGAGGTTTCGTCGGATGTTCTGGGGCACCCTCCACCTCGTCCTGCGGACTTTTAGCTGCTGAAACCAAGTGTCCAAGAAGACTTTCCCTTGGCCCAGCTCATGTAGTGTTCCCTTTTGTGAGAAAGGTTTGAACCTGTGCATTTCAAACCTGGTCGGCTCTCGGAAGACTAGACTGCCTTCCGGACATATGTGATACATAACAATCCAGATGATAAGGGATGGGAATTTGATGATACCTCCGACCTCTTGGCAGCGCTCGCATATGGTTTTGACTAGGTCGGCGACATATTCTCCCCAGCGGTAGACTCGACTGTCTGTGGCGATCGTATCTACAGCCTCTAGCATCTCCAGTTTAAGGTCGCTGCTTCGACCGGCCAAGGTAAGGGTAACTGCGATGATTTTAGCCACAATTTGTGGCATCCTTGTCGCAATCTGGCCTATCATCAAGCCCTTCGAGTTTTTCCCAGTGGGTGTGCCCGTAAGTTCTTGGACCAACCCTTCTTTGATGCCGATAGGTACAGGACTGCCTTTGTTCGACAGACCCGTAAGCTTGGAGATCACCTCCCCGGTGATGTCGATCGGTTGGTCGAAATAAAACCGGCCGTTGTGGTAACGACTGATGATAAATTTGACTGCTGCCTCCTTTGTTCCATCGAAGCTGACCATCAATGGTGCGTCAGGGTACTGGAAAATGTTGTTGTTCCGGATTTTCTCAGCGGCTTGTTTCATCCGGTTGTCGACAAAGGCCCACTCTTGGATCTCTTGCCATAGTTTCTGAAATGGGCCCTCCTGGACCTTTGCATTTTTGATATTCTTGAGTTTGTTGAGCAAGGGGGTGTCCTCGGCTCGCAACTCCTTTTCCTTAGCTGCAGCTCTGGTTAGTTTCGGTGCCATTATGTCGCACCGGTCGGAGCTTTGAAAGGGTTCGTGTGTTTTGGTCGACTGAGATTGCAGGTGCTCTGATGGAAATGGGTGTGGTGAATGAACCTTTGGCCGTCCATTATTTATAGGCGTGAATGGGGTTGAGTGTCGAAATGGGTGTATTAATGGTGGACTTGACAGTCCAGCTGCAACACTCGAGTGCGACTTAATGGAGGATTTGTTTCGGCGCTCGAGGCCATCAATGCGTGATGGGACATTTGAGGTCGATGGTCGGTGTCGTGGGTGAAAACGGTCGGCCTGACTAGTCGACGAGGATGGTCGATGGTAGTGAGTTGCTGTCATGGTTTGTTGTCGAATGTGTTATTTTTTTTTTTTGAAGTTTTCTGTCTTTTTATAGGTTTTGGTTGACGGTTAAGGTCATTATTTGATTTATTTTATTTTTATTTATTTTATTTTATTTTATTTTATTTTTTTTCAGTTTTTGTAGCGTTTAAGTCGAGCTCCATTGACGAGCTTCTGAAATACTAGGCCCTGTAATGTTTTTAGTCGAACTAAACCATTGGGGTGTATCTCTTCGACAACGTAGGGTCCCATCCACTCTGTGTGTAGTTTCTTTGGTTTTCCTTTGACTCTACTATTGTAGAGTAAAGCAAGGTCACCGACCGACAAGTTTGTGTTCTTGATGTTACGGTCGTGCCAGGATTTCTGTTGTTGTTTCTGAATCTCCTAGTGTTGGATGGCCATAAGTCGGTGTTCTTCCAGCTTACTTAGTTGAAGTAATCGATCCTGTCTTGCATGTTCGACATTGACATGTAGTAGTTGAGCTACAACAGGGGTCCGTTGTCGGAAATGTAGGGGAATGACTACCTCTTGTCCGTAAACTAGTCGGAAGGGAGTTTGGTCGGTCGACTGTTTATAGGCTGTCCTGTAGGCCCATAAGACGGCAGGGATTTTCTCATCCCAATCATCTTTGTCGATACTGCATATTTTAGTTAACCCTTTCATCAATGTTTTATTGAAAGCTTCTATTGCACCATTTGACTGGGGGTGATATGCTGTACTTCGTCAATGGTCGATATGAAATTGGTCGGTCAGATGTTTGATGGTTTTGTTAATGAAGTGGGTTCCTTGGTCACTGATTAATGTCAGGGGACATCCAAATCGGGTGATGATGTTTTCATATATAAATTTATCTATAGCCTCACTTGAACATGTATCGACAGGTTCAGCTTTTGGCCATTTAGTAACATACTCTACTGCAGTGATGATATATCTGGCACCTGATCGTCTTGCTAGTATAGGGAATGGTCCTATGAAGTCTATAGCCCAGATTTCAAATGTGAGACTAGGGTTTACGGGTATCAAGGGAATTTCTGTGCTCGGAAGAGGTCGACCAAGTCATTGGCATCTGTCACATCGACTAACAAATTTTTTGCAATCTCTGTGGAGTGTCGGCCACCATAATCCCGACTGTTGGATTTTCTTGGCAGTTGTGTCTGCTTGGAAATGTCCTCCTGCAGGTCCATAGTGTGCTTCGTGCATGATCTGGTCGCGTTCATGGTCGAGTGCACATCGTATGAGAATGTCATCTAACCCCATTTTGTATAGAAATCCATTGATGAGGCTGTAAGGGGCATCCTTCATAGCTAAGATTTGCTTTTTCTTGGTGTTCAGACCTTCTGGTGCCTGGCCTGTCTCTAGGAACTGAGCAATTTCTTCTAGTTCTTCCAGGACTGCTTCTATACGAAATAAGTGGGCATCTGGCAGGTTGTCGTCTATTCCATTCGGTTCCTCCCCTGTGTCTATATGGGATAGATGGTCAGGCCCGACATTAAGCTTCCCTGGTCGGACAACGACTTCAAATTCGAACTCTTGGAAAAGAAGCATCCATCGACATATTCTTCCATGATGAAGGGGTTTATTAACAAGATACTTCAAGGCTTGATGGTCAGTGTAAAATATGAAGGGGTTGGCTAGCAGGTAATGGTGATAATTCTGAAGTGCAAAGACCATACCTAGGGCTTCTCTTTCAATGGTCGAATAGTTTCTTTCAGCCTTATTTAGTTTTCGACTACTGTATACAATAGGGTAGTCCATCCCATCATCCCCTGGTTGTGTCAAGATTGCACCTATTTCTATTCCGGATGCATCTATATGCACATGAAATTTGGTCGACCAATTTGGGAATTTGAGTATGGGGGCTTCGACCAATTTTCTTTTCAGTTTGTCGAATGATATTTGGCACTCTTCTGTCCATTTAAACTCTATATCGTCCTTTAATAGTTCTTCTAGAGGGTAGGTCATGTTTGAATAGTGGCGTATGAACTTCCTATAATATCCTATATGGCCCAATAACACCCGAACTTGTTTAGGGTTTATTGGGGGCTTCAGGTCGAGGATGATTTTAATTTTAGCAAAGTCGACCTTGATGCCTTCCTTACAGACAATATGTCTGAGGAGTATGCCTATGGGTGTCATAAAGATACATTTCTTAATATTCAGGGAAAGTTGTATCTGTCGACATCTTTCCAGGATAAGCCTAAGCCATGTGCAGTGATCCTTCAGGGTGGAGTAGATTGTCCAGTCGTCAAAGTATACTGCCATGGTTTTATAGATATATTCTTGGAATGTTTTGACAACAATTCGAGAGAATACTGCAGGTGCATTCTTCAACCCAAAGGGCATAACTCTGTAGGCAAAGGACCCAAATTCACATACAAAGGTTGTTTTCTTCTGATCCTCTTTTGCTATGGGTACTTGATTGTAGCCTGAAAATCCATCTGTAAATGAGTAACATTCATGTCCTGCAACTTCATTCAAGATTTCATCAGCATAGGGTGTGGGGAATGGATCTGTGAGTGTGACTTTGTTGAGCTCCCTAAAGTCGACACAAATTCTTAACCTAGTCGAATCATGTTTCTTAGGCTGAACGACCATGGGACTGGCCAATTCCAACTGGTCTATAGGGTAGATGATCCCTGCTGCTAACATGTTGTCTATTTCCTTCTTAACTATCTCCTTGTACTTGTGAGCTAGTTTGTAAGGTCTTTTCTTGACAGGTCGGACATCAGGTTTCGTATCTATTTTCATTTCACCCATTTCCTGGACTAACCCTTTGAGGTATTTATAGTATCTGGAAAATACATCCTAGAATTCTTTAAGTAAGGTCACTATTTCGGTGGTCTGTTGTTCACTCCAATAGTCACCAATCTTTGCAATTTTTGGACAGTCGTCATTTGAAATGTCGACCTCCTTAGTTTTCACCTTTGCATCTAACCGCTCCGGTGCTTTTGCTTCATTGATCGTTCGACTTCCTTCTGTGAATTGTGAAAATGTAGCAGGGAAGTCAGCTGCAGTCATTCGGTCGATGTCTGGTTTGTCATTGGTCGTGACCCTTAGAATTGAATAGATAGGTTTTGTAGTTTCAGCGTGGTTGGTTTTCCACCTGAAGCTCTTGCCTTCTGTTTGTTCATTTTCTAACTGTAACCGGGTCGACTCGACTTTTGATTCGGTGTGGATGATGTTACAGATCTGGATCTGGCGATGGTTTGGATAGGGTGGTTTTTCAGTCGGTTGGAGAAAGTGTTGTATTTGTGTCGCTGGCACGGTTAAGTGTTTATTTTGAGGTTCAAACTTAAAGTCTTTAATGAAATTTGCTTTTAGTTCATGCCAGAAGAAAGTTTCTCCCCTAGCTTCTTCCATCTTATACCACTTACTAGGTAAGTCGTCGAGGGTTGATGGAAACAAGTGTGGCCAGGCTCTTTCATCCTTATGTCCAAGTCTTCTCCACTCTTTTTCACAAGTCCTAATGTGGTCTTCTAGGTTTTGGCCTTGTGTGAAGATAGGGATTTGGGCTTCCTGTGTTATCTTTTTCCCTCCAAACCATTCGACAAAGTAAGTTGAAGCAGTGGTCTAGGTCTATAGTTTTGACTGATGGGTATCCCACCATCTAGCTGCTTGACCTGTGAATGTTTCCACTAAACTCTGAAGTCGGCCATGTTCTCCAATTTTTTTAGATACTTGTTCGCCATGTAGGACTGGGGATTCCCTTTCCTTATACCTTGGTGTTTGTGGGGTATTTACGTTGGTCGGTTGTAAGGTAGGGCGTTCTCTGATTTTCTTTTCAAAGATCTTAGGAATAGTTGAGACTACAAAGCACTGTCGGGTGGGTTGTTTCTGTACTTTTTGTATAGTCCAGCACCCTCTTGCTTGTGTTTCATAATTTTTGATCTCCCAGTCATATAATTCAGCATCTGAATTATAGCCAACTGAGTCTAGGTTACCTAAGTAAATTTCCCCTTGGTCGTTTGGTTCTGTATAGTCCAGATTGTTTTGGATCTGGTAGAGTTGTCTAACATCTACTTCCTCATCAATTGGTTCAGTCCAAGGTTGTCCTTGGGAAGGATTAATGGGTACAATGACCTTGTGACCATTCCCTTTGAGTTTGATTCTTTCCTTGTCTAGGGATATAGATGCTTTCATCTTTCGTCCCCAAGGTCGACCTACTAGGGCTGGGAAAGAGCTAGAACCTTCCTTTGGGTCGATAATTTCAAAGTCAACCTTGGTCAAAATTCCCTTAATGGTTGTGTCAACATCTCTCCAAACCCCAATGGGTTCAATGAGACCTTGGTCGGCTAGTTTTATATAGATTCCTGACTCATAGAGTCGAGGTTTACCCATCTGTTCCCATGTATTCCTGGTCATAATATTTACTTGAGACCCGAAATCGAGCACTACCTGTCGGACATGGTATCCTTCGATTTCCAGGTCGACAAGTGGGTCGACATCGTTTTTATCCTTTTGGTTTAAGCTACAAATGTTTTTAGTTTGTTTTTCCTTTGTGGTGTCTTTTAGTGTGTGCAATAAGTCAATGAATTGGGCAACTGATTTGTCTGTTTGGATGAGATGAGTTAATTGTTGTGTCGTGATAAGTCGACTGGTAGGATTGTCTTCTTACTGTGCAATGTCTTGAAATATGTGTGTGGCTTCTTGATAAGTTTGTTTTTCTTTCAGAGGATCTGGATAACCATTTGTGTTTTTAATTTTACTAATTTGTGGGTTATCAGGCCCTGTTTTCGTGCCTTGGCGAGTGACAATATGTAGATTTTTAGTGGTTAATATATCATGCTTTTGCACACAAGACAAGACATTAACATTCTTTTTATTATTGATCTTGTCTAACATGGTAGGACAATCCTCTAGAGAGTGATCGCCTACCCCGCAATGCGTACAGAATTTAAGGTCAGTTCTGTCCTTGTACGGACAGTCTGCACATATGTGCCCTTCTTTATAGCAGATGAAGCATTGTGTGGGTCGACAAGTTCGAATATCGCGATTCCCGAATAATCAACCTCTTCCTTGATATCTCTGTCGTCGATTATCGTATCGACGTTCATATCGTCGGCCGTCGTGTCCTTGCCCGTTCTGGTTGTTGGTATTATTTTGCTCATTGCTCTGCGCCACTGCATTCGTGTGGTAGACGACCTGATAGTTCTGTCTTTTTTTTAGGTTGAGTTGACGGTCGGCCGTATTGTGACTTTTTGTCTCGCAAATGGCGCACCAGGAAGATTTTGTATTCTTCATGTTAAATGCACATTCCTTCGTGGAATGATCTCCGGTCTCCTGGAAGATGTTGCAAAAGACTTTAGTTTGCACAAATCGGACATCTTGTCAGCTGTAGTTAGTTCGACAATTGTCTTTTGAGTGTCTGACCGTCGAACATTTCGTACACCAGATTTCTTGATTTTTGAGGGACAATTCTTTTAAGGACTTCTGTACACTTTCCAGCTGTTCTTCTATCCTATGGTCCGTCGGATAGGCAGGTATATCTTCGTCCATTTCCACCTGCAGAGCTTTAGTCAGCGCATCTTCATATGTCTTGAAAGTTTCCAGACTGATGTGTCGGCAAATTTTTTGTGATAAGCCTGCAAGAAACCATTGAATTAGCAATTGTTCGTCAATAACATAATCTAATTGACTCAACAGGTCCTTCCAGCGTTTGTCATAATCGCGGACAGTTTCCCCTGGATTTTGCTGCGTTGTCTTGAGATTTTCGGCACCCAGGTGCTTAGCGTCTGGGGTCTTGAAAAAGGATAAGAACTGTGCTTTAATTTCAGCTTTCGTTGCTCTGGGTTACCATTCTGAAAAGGTCATATACCAGGTCAGAGCCCTTTTCCGTAAGGCTCCTGCGAACTGAGCCATCTGTCGGTCTTCATCCTTCACCTGTTTTGCGTCCCAGATGGACTCGCAGACGAACCAATGTCGTCTGGGGTATTCATCCCCTTCGTATAGAGGAATGTGGGCAGTTCCGTGACCCATGTCTGAGTCTCCTTCGCTGCTCTCAGAATTTGGTGGGGTCGGAGGCATGGGTGGTGGTGAAAGTGGTGGGGTCGTTGATATAGTCGAGCCTTAGGAGTTTTGGTTGACGGAACTTTTGCCTTCATCGGTGGTTGATTTTGCGTCGTACAGTGGATTGGTGTGGATCTGTAATGTCGATGGTCCACTGGAACTTTGTGTGCTCAAGTCTGACTCTTGAATTTCTTCTAAAGCTGTATGTGGCAGGGGGGGTGCTCCTTCATGTATCGGTAAGAGAAAGTGGATACTCCGAAAGGACGGTGCCGTTTGAAAGGTCACCCAATTTCCTTCTAGCGGTCGGCGTATAACAAGATGTCATCCTGGGAATGGTTCGTCACCTAGTCGGTTCTAGATAGTAATGTCACCAGCTGGCAGTCAGAGGTCGTCTTCAATAATAGTTTGTATTGTGGTACACGGATTTACTGGGGAAAGGGTTACTCCTTGGTCGGGGACAGTTATTTGGAGAGCTTCAGGCTGCTTGATCCACACTTATTCTTCCTTAGGGGCCGCCTCCTCTTCTACGCCTTCTCCGTGTCGGTCATGACCCGACTCTGGCGGAATCTCCTCCTGGTCGGTCTCCCTAGGATTTTTTCATTGATGCAGCTTTGCTGCTTTTTCTCGTCTGGCTTCCCTTCGCTGCTGTCTTTCGTCCCTTTCAATTTTCTTAATTTCCAACATACTTTCCTACAATACTATACCATCGATTTCCCTTCGGGCAACTTTTCATTACTGGTGACAGCTATCGGCTTTAGGTCGACCAGGATCCACTATACTCTACCTTCGACACATGACCAGCTACCCCCCCATAGCCTACCCGACGCTTTTTAGAAATCCCAGATAGTTCGAATCACTTGCTCAGGAAGTATTCCCACTCCCTTTCTGCAATAAATTTCTCCCACTTCCTCTGCTTTTCCGCCCAGTTGGTGTTGAGTGGTGGTTCGCACAGTGGTGGTCTAGGTTCGACGATGTGACCTGCTCCTTTCTCTATCAGGAATTTGAACAGCAAGGTCGAAAAGGTGCACAATAATTGGTCGGTGAACTCTGTGTAGAATTGTGCTTTGACAGTTTCCACTGACGTCCTGTCTTCGACCGCTCGCTCCTCACAGAATTCGTCGACGATTTTCTCAAACCACTCCAACAAATTCGTTCTTCCTCCTCGGAATAGTTTATCTAGCAACTGCTATTCTTTAGTTGCGTCCGGTCTTCTCATCCAGAAGCTGCTTCAACAGTTGTGGCACTGATTCGACAAACTTCTCATGCGTCTCCGTGAAAAATATTGCCTTGGCTTCCGCGAGTGTTAATCTGTTTCATCGTGCGTAATTTTGCAAGTAGTTCGCAACTTTACGGTCCCACCAGTCCTTGATCTCCTGCTCTGGTATCATATGTGAGCATATATCTTAGGCATGTACTACCGGCAATGGAACCAATGTTGTAATCTCACAGATCACATAAGGTTACCAATAATACATACTAAAACATACATAAATATAAGCAGAGACAAGAGACAAGAACAGATAGAATGGAACAGATTATATTATCACAATGAGTTCATACAAGGCATAGAACTGAACTGAGTTCTTTGCTTGGCTCAACAGCCTAATATATACAATTTGGAAACAATTACAACATAACTACCTGTCGGTTCGGTGAACCGACACGACTGTTAGTTAGATGACTTAATTAACTAGATTAGTCGGCCGTCCGACTTGGTCGGATCATCGACTTAGTCGCTGATCGACTAAGCCGGTCTTCGTTTAAGTCGACTTCGTCGACTTGCTCCTTCTACAGTTCCCTTGCCTCCCAAGAGGAAGCTTGTGCAATGTAAGTGGGCCTTTAGAACCAAAATTGATGCATATGGTTCTGATATTAACCATAAGTCCAGATTAGTTTCCAAATGCTTTTCTCAATTCCAAGGAGTCGACTATATAGAGACCTTTGCACTAGTTGCAAAGATGGATTCAATCAGTCTAGTTTTATCCATTGCTGCTAGTAAAGGTTGGGAGGTTCACCACATGGATATCAAGAGTGCATTCCTCCATGGTGAAATATAGGAAGATATATACATGCAGAAACATTAATGTTTCCAAGAGGATCCTTCCCTTGTTTCCAGGTTGAAGAAATCACTCTATGGCCTCAAGCAAGCCCTAATGGCTTGGTATGCCAAAATGGACAATTTTTTTCTCTCAATTGGTTTCATTCGATGCAAGTCTGATAATAATTTGTATTTGCAGAAAAAATATGATGCATTATAGGTTATTTTACTGTATGTTTATGACCTCTTAACTACAGGGACCTGCACCAAACAAATTGGATCAATTAAGGCATCTCTACATAGTGAATTTGCAATGACTGATCTAGGATTGCTAAAACAAATTCTTGGTTTGGAAATTGAGAAATGTGAAAGAGGAATAATGATTAGCCAACATAAGTATGCTTCAGACCTGCTAATAAAGTTTAAAATGGCTTATTTTAAGGCAGCCAATTTCCCATTTCTTTATGGCATAAAACTAGGCAAATTTGGTGACCCTCCTTTGGTAGATTGCTCATTGTACAGGCATGTAGTTGGTAGTTTGTTGTATCTCACACATATAAGACCTGATTTAGCATATGATGTTAGTGCTGTGGAAAGATATATGAATCAGCTACATGAGATAATTTTTAAGGCAGCAAATAATACCCTTTAGTATGTTCAAGGCACCAGGAGTTTCGGGGTACACTATGTAGCTAGTTATCCACTAGAACTAGTTGGATTTTCTAATTCTGATTGGGATGGAGATCCCAATGACAGAAATTCCACATCAGGTTTTGTTTTTATTCTTGTTAATGATCCCATTTTATAGTAAAGTAATAAACAACACACTATTTCTCTTTCTTCATCTGAGGCCGAATATAGGGGAGTAGTGAATGCAACTACACAATGTGTGTGGTTGCAAGTCATACTCCGGGAGATTAGCATTGCACTTGATTCACCCACTGTTATTTGGTGTGAAAATCAAAGTGAAATAAATATATATACAGATCTAGTACAGAGGCATAGGACTAAGCACATAGAGATCCATATGCACTACATTCGGGGCTTAGTGCATGATCAGGTGATAGCCTTACAATATTTCCCATCCATCGAGCAAAGTGTTGATATATTCACCAAGTTTTTTACTGAGAATACATTCAATTACTTGATATAATTGCTTGGAGTGAGTGATGGATCCCTCACCTTCATACTTTCAGCCCCATGTCCATTTTTGAGGAGAGGTTTTGTTCCCATGTGGTTTTCCTCTTTTCCTTGTTTTTCATGGAAAAATAAATTTNCTTTGTTTCAAAGGCTTGCATAATAATTTGATTAAGTTTTACTAATTCATGGTTAATTGTGGGGGGGGGGGTGTTAGAACAATAATCCATCCTTAGTACCTTGGTTTATACCTTAGTCCATTTCATTTTCTTCTACACATTAAATTGCTATGGTTTAGACTTAGGGAATTTAATCTCTAGAAGGTCAACTGGTTTTTTTCAGACCTTTCACACATGAACCAACACTATAGTTGGTCAACCTAGCACATGTGCACCCTCATTTAATTCCTAGGAGTACTACCTCCTTGAATTGGGGAATCTAGGTTTGACTAGGGGCACTAATGATGTATTTTTCCATTTTTTGGCTCTCCTAGAAGCATTTATTGTCGCATTGAGCCTCCCACACACCTCTATTTACTCACCTAGGCATGCCTTGGAGTCATTATTTTCCCAACACACTTTACCAACATTCACATGAGGTTTTGTGACTGTGTGGGCTAAGTTGGATCTTGATTCATCCACCTAGGGGGATTGAGGTCAATTTTGGCCATGCCACATGTACACTCAGATTTGGATTCCTAAGCCTCAAAAATTGGTCCTAATGTAATATATACCCGATCTAATCACATTCATATGTTAGACAGTTGAATAATATTGACTTTGTGTTCGCATGTGTATGTAAATTTATTCCTCTTTCAATAGTTTTTGTTGGTTTTTGCAAACTAATTCGATTTGCGAGAGTCTATTGTGCTCCTAGATCTTGTTGTATATAAAATTATAATAATTCATCCATGTTATTTTTCTCAAAACAATATTGATAAAAATAATTTCTACTCTCGGTAAATAAAATTACATAGGGAAGATGCTTTGAGCATTCAAAAAAGATAGCCTCCTATCAAGACCAATAGTGTGACATACTGTATGTCTATACAAAGTAATCCTCATACTATAAAAATCAGTTCGATCAATATTAAAATATAAACATCAACAACAATCATCATAAATTCTAATCTATTGGTCACCTAGACCCCTAAAATTAGAGCTCTGTAGAGTCCACCTTATATAACTAGAAAAAGCCGAGATACCTAAAAATATAAGCAAAAGAAGATCCTTATAGAAAATAAACATGATAATATTATGTGTGAAGTTCATCCTAATCCTCCACATCTAGCTAAACACCTCTATCAAGACCAATTCATTTTGATAATCCATCAGCCAACATATTTTTCTCCCTAAAGGTATGCTCATAAGAAATGTAGGAAAAAATAGTCTGATGGTAGAGTACCTCAACCTGTTATAGGAATTGGATAATCTACATTTTTGTTCATGCAATGAAGAGATATCGGTTGGATTGTAAGAAGGAAGTAACATTCATAATACACTATTGTCTTGTTTCTCAGAAAGTCCCAGGGTACAAGGAAGTTCCTTCTAAAAATGGGATCAATTCACAGATGATCTCATATGTGTGAATCATGAGATCCAACCAGATGGATTTAAAGTTTATAGAGATTCCTACAGTCACAAACCAACTGATGATCCATAGGTCCATAGATTAAGAGGGGATCTCCAATAATTTTTAAACATCACTGGTATTTCTTTTTATATTAATGATATGCAAACTTTTGATTTTTTTCCAAAACCTATTTTTTCAACACATTTTTTTCTAAATCATATCGGATTCGAATCCAAATCCAAATCCAAATTCATATGTGTTATATTTGGTTGCAAGTTATTCCTATTAGTTAAATATTTTCCATCAAGTATTTCTAATTCCCTGGAACTAGTTGTCCATTTGAGTTATACTCCACTAGTCATTTACTTTTATACATGATTTTCTATGAGTTGACCATAGATGCCAACTCGCCTGACCCATTTGGGAAGTGAGGTTTTTGCCTATTAAATGTAATTTCTGAGGTTATTTTTCCCTCTATGTCAAACAAAATTATTTATGTATCTATCCTAGGTTAGAATCCTTTTGGAATACATAGGATTGGAGAGTTGGGATGGAAGCTAGAATTGGTTCAATGAGTAAAATATTTATGGCCAACAACTGAATCCTATTTCACTGAGCATAAATTCTTTCCTTGAAATTGTTTGTGTGATATTTCTAGTCCCTTTATTGTACTTCTTATCAAGGAGAGGCATTTGAAATTTCAAGACTTTGAGGACCTTAGGTTGCAACTTTAGAGGAAAAATTAGGAAGGAGAGCTAATATTTTTATTTAATTGTTTCTTGAACCAAATCTAATTTGAGCTGATTGAGAATTCTATTAAAATATTTTTCTTCTTTGACAGTTTCCTCTCCCAACATTGTATCACCTTCTAACTGCAAATGAGAGACGGGTGGGAGGGCCGAAGTGATATTCAATATTCCAACCCTTCCATTACCTTTATTGCATATATTACTATGCTTAAAGATTTAAACATAACCGTAAAAATGAAGGGGGGATTGGGAATCCTTTCCTCAAATATTTACACTATCCAAAGAAGTTTGTAGAATATGCATGGAGTAAAACTAGTAAGGATGCAATGGAGAAGCATTCATTGATTCAACCCCCCATTTATCCCAATCCTCTATGAATGTGAATCCTTCCAAAATCAATTTTGGAAACTGCCAATTTATATTGTTGTATGTCATTTCCAGACCAAATTTCATGAGTGTTCCTTTTCCTTTTCCAATATCAATTAATGTATCAAGTTATCAACTCCTGAACTACTATTACCCGGTTGTCCAAACTTTCCTCCCTCAACAGAACTATCTTCTTCTCATGATATTAAGGATGGAAGGGCTTCAACCTATTAGCCATCACATTTTTATGATTTTATATGAAGTGTTCTATCTTGAAGTCGACAAAGTGAGAGACATTTTCCATTTTAGGAATTAAAGCAAGAACATAGAGTTCAGAGAAGTTAACATTCTCCTAGATAAATTTGATTCCCACTCTGCACTAGCAAATCATCCTTAACTACATGCCACATTACTGTAAAATAATTGCAGGGGAACCTTCAGGACGTATGGCTTTATTCATTTTCAAACTGCAAATTATTTCTTCTAACTTGATTGAGATTGGTTGCCTTAGATCTTCATTTTAATGCTATGAAAGGAAATGCATGAATGTTACTTAGAGTTAGGTCCTCTCTAGCAGATCTATCTATTTCCATATGTGTATGCAATGATTTAAAGAAGGAAACAACCTCTTAATTGGATTTGTTTCTTTCAACTAATTTCCATTTGTTTTTTTTATTCCTCATATTTTATTTTAGTTTCTTCAAGATAGAGATGCCTTGTGGAAGAAGGCTTATTTTTTTCCCCATATGTAAGTCACTGGATTCTCAACTTTAGTCTCCAAAAGAATTCTCTCTTCTAACAAGAAGTTTCTTTGTTAGCTTCTCCTCATGTTATAACAATTCCTTTGTGATTTATTATTTCCGGTTAAGAAAAATGCCCCAATTTGTTTTACCTTAATAAATATATTTTCCTTAAAGCCCCTTACATCCATAGTTATTGATTGAGGTAATAACCTATTGATTTGATCACACTATGTTGTCGCCACACATTGATCAATCCAAAACTAAGTGGTCACCACTTTGATCACTACCTTAATTGTTCAATCTCATCTTCATACCAATCAACTACACCTGGATCACATGTTAATTCGTTGCTATCGGATCAGGTAGGACCAGTAAGACATCAATAGTATCTATCGATAGTAATACGATATAGTACAGGTCCAAACACTAAAAGGAATAGGTATGGTATGAAGAATAGACTTACGATAATTACTTACATATTATTATATTAACAGTAGATATGTGGAACACATGCAACAAATTAAATCACATGATGACATCAAACGAATAATATCGGGACAACGAAGATATTCATTCATCAACATGCATAGTAAGAAGATCAACAACGTACATAGTAGTAAGAACCAAAATAGGGGAGATCTTTATTGATCAAAATGCAAAAAAATCAGAGCAACACCTATCAAAATGGTTGTTAACACCATTTTTGAGATAAGTAATTAGTAAGGGATTTGGCCATTAAAGGAGGAATAAGGTTTGTAAATTTTCATGTCATATGAACTTAAGGAATGTTGATGAAGGTCTATAGATTTTTGAAGGGATATTCCAAGATGATAAATGCCAAATACTTGAAGGATTATAATTTTTGACCGTGAAAATGCATGTAAATGAAAAAATCCGCTCCTAGTTGAATGATGATAGCAAATGAATGACCTGGATGTACAATAAGAAAAATCAAAGGCTCCAAATCATTTCCTCCCAGGGAAATTCAGGAGAGGAAAAGTGAAAAGACAATTTTCAGAGGTGAAAAGTCATAAAACTTGATTTCTGCTTTCTGTAGTCCGAGATCCGATGGCTCAGAGCACCTCCGCAAAAGATAAATGAATCAGAAAATGAAGGAAGTTAAAAATAGGAAGCAAAAGGGTGGAAGCAAAAAGGGACAAAATTTGGTCATAAAAGTTGGTATTTTTGCCTTCCGCGTTCTACTTTCTACGAAAGGAGGAAGCGGAAACGGAGAAAATTCGGTCATAAAATTTTTTATTTCTGCCTTTCGCATTCCGCTTTCCGCTAAAGGTGGAAGTGGAAGGGAGGAAGAGGAAAGGTGAAAGTGGAAGAGGAGAAGTTTTGGTGAGTTGGAAAATCCACTTTCCATTTTTTTCCAAAGGTGTAAGTAGAAAGGTGGAAGCGGAAGTTACAAAAGTTTGGTCGTAAAGAGTTAGAACTTCTTCCTTCTACTTTCCACAGTTTGAGATCTGAAGGTTAAGATAATTTCCATACAGATCAATAGTGCAGAAAGAGAAGGGTGGAAGTGAAAAAGGTAAGGTTTTAGGTTGCAAACAATTGGAAAAACTGACTTCCACTTTTTGCTGTCCGATATAGAATGGTTCAAAGAGGTTTCACAATGATAAATGGTGCATAAAGAAAAGGGAGGAAAGGAAAATATTGAAAAGCGGAAATATGAAGTTTTGGTTATGAAAAGTTGGAGTCCCACCTTCTGTTTTTCATAACCCACATATTTACCCTAGATCAACAGCTCATAGAATGTCTTCCTAAGATGGACGGTGCAGAAAAGGGGAACATGTGCACGAGGTACGAAGACTTCCCGATATGCGGAACTTGGTAGGACCTGTAGCTTTCAATGGCCTAGATTACCCTTGATCTCATATCTACGGTGGAAAATAATTCTGCTGCCAGAACTTGCACGAACCAAATAAATTTCCAGATTTGTGGAATTGCTTAATATCTTGCATGTTTCAATGGCCAGGATTGAGGATGAGGTGAAATCAATGACAGAGCTGAATTCCGTTGATCTAACATGCTCACAGAAATTAAATTTTCAAATTTGTGGAATTGCTTAAAGTTTGGCGAGTTTTGACGGAGGATATCTAATTAGGGATGGATCTATAGTGGAGAGTGATTTTGCTAATTCAACATGCACATATTAATGAACAATTGAAATTTGCAAAAGCTTGTAGACTCCACACCTTTGAATGACAGATATCTTGGAAGAGATTGGATCTACGGTCCAGGTTGATTTTGCAATGGGAACAAGTAAAGAGTTTATCAAGCAGTAGGATTGCGAAATCGGGTAAGAGCCACACCATTGAATGGTTGAGATTTATGGTGGATCAAGATTTACAAGTGAGGTTTATTTTGTAGGAAGAAGATGCAAGGCAGGTTGAAGCTGTTGCAGACCCTAGAAGGTGCTTTGAACCATTGTTTTCATCCAGAAGGTGTGGTTTCCATATATCAAAATTTCCTATTTGATCTACCATGCCCATCCCAGCATGGTTTCCTATTTTGTTTAAGATCATGGCGAATATGCCAGGTTAGCATTTGTTAGGATTTTGTTTACCACAATGTAACTAATTTTGGATCTGTTTTGAGGTTGGTATTGGGAGCCTATGATACTATAAATATACCCTCAATATAGAAAGACGTGGTTGGAACCTGTCAGGTTATGGGTTATGTAATTTGAGATCTTCCCTTAATAAAAATGATAGAGTCGAATATTGGCTTGTTGCTTCAAAGATTCCTGTGTATCTCATAGTTACAGTCTGTAATTTCCTTTGTTATGTGCATGTCTTCCTGTTAAAATTTCCATTATGTTTTCTTTCATATCTAGAATGAGTGTGTAATAGTTCTCAATTCATTATTTTATGCTTTGGCTATTGTTTCAGGTATCCACCAATATTTCTTTCCAATGTTGATGCAGATTTCATCTTTTAGGTGCTTTGTGTTAATGGAATATTCTTGTTTTCTCTTTATCACCAGCAAAATTGATATATGAATGTAACCGAGTGCTACCTTTCCTTTGTATAATTTCACTTGCAAACAGTTCTGTGATTCATAAAATTTCTGTGACTCCATAGCCGAATGTATGCTTTCTTTGTTTCAACCACAAACTTAATATGAAATTTGTTTTGTTTTTATATCTAGCCCTATTAAAAATCTATGAGAGATACCTCTCTAGAAAGGAAGAATCCAAATCCCTTTATTAAAGTGGTTTCATCTATTACCTTGGGATTTACCTACCACAACCTTGCGTATAATTCTGAGTGCTAACAAATTGGTATCGTTTCCAGGGATGAGAGTGCAAATCAGTCCCAGGATAATGACATTGTCTTACTTCTACAACTTGGTTGAGCAACTGGTCATATACACATATAGGTTGTATATGCTCTAGAAACTACACTCAAAGATTTTGGAAGGTGAATCCATTGGGGAGACTGGCGGCTAGAAGGACCAATACAGGGAGGAGGGTTCAAATATTCCCTGTGTATGAATGACAGGGTTAGATCTGATTGTTGATGGTGAATAGTGGTCAAACATCAATAAGGTAATTTTTCTTTTACCTGGAGACTCCATCTTTGAAGAATCTAGTCTTCATAATGTTCTATGGTAGCTCCATTGTCAAAAGGGGTTGCAAAGTTTGAAGAGCTAATTCAGTTTCTCCATCATCAAGATGAATTCTCGGGATGTAAGGTATGCTCTTATGAGTATTGCTTCCATTCCTGGTTTTCCAAATCTAATACCTCCTATATATTGGAAAACATATCTTCCAAAATTCAAAGATAAAAGGGGTGATTATGATGCCATTCATTTGTTTATATTTCATAAGCATATACATAAGATGGGGTTTGGATGGCATAAGGATTCTTTAATGGAAATATTCAGGATTAGTTTAGAAGGAAATGCAAGGTCATGGTATGAGGGATTTACAATAGAGATTTTATCCTCCCTTAAATAGTTTCATACAACATTTCATGAACATTTCAAACATCAATATCGTTATTTGTTGTTAGTTCAAGATTGTTGCACACATGACAAAGAGTTCATTGAAAATTGGAAAGACATATACTGTGATGATCAGTATATGGATGACGAGATTTTAGAAATATTACATGAATACTCAGCTCAAAAATAAAGACAAACAAATTTCCATGATGTGTGAGAAAATTACCAGCAGTCAGTATTTTCTTCCTTGACTGAAGTTGACATAGACAAAAGCTCTGTCTCAACCAACTATATCTCTCTTCCTTAAACTGATGATAGTTTGCAAAATTCCCATCATTCTCTATGTGACCAAGAAAGAAGTTGGGAATGAAAATAAAATATTTCCTCATATTATTCAACTCCCGAAAGTTTGTCACAAGAAGAGGATGCCCCTATTCAATCAGAAAACCCCCTTTTTCCACAACAATTTCTTCAAACTTATAGTGTTTTGTGGATGATTGTATAGATAGCTATGAATCTAGAAAAATGGTAGTCTGACAGTCCTTCCACGTTTTTTGAAATTTCAAGTAAAGAGGAATCATACCTTGAATCAGGGTTAGAAAGAAGATATGAAAGTTTAGAACCTGTTAATGAAGAAAATTCCATTGCAATCCAAGGTCAAAATCCTGAACACAGAGAAGATAGTGAGTGTGTTGAAGGTGACAGTTTTCCTTTATGTTATGCTTCATTTGAAATGTTGGGATATATACGTAAAATCTATAAGCAAGCACAAAATATTGAGGATATGGAATTTTAATAAATACATAATGAAAAGGGAAAACAATCATGTCATCAGTCCCATCCTATGGAAGAGGCAACAAATTTTGATGAGATGCCAAATCAAAAAGAAGAAGATGGGAAGGATGAGCAACTATAACCTTCTCTTCATTCTAATACTTCTTTTGATGAGGAAGAAGATAATCAGCCTAGTGATGTACATGAAGAGAGTCATCCTAATTTTCCTTATGGAGAGTACAATCAACATGTTGAAAGCTATGTTAGTGATATTTTTAAAGAAGATTTCAACATGCCTTTATATTATGAATGTGAGGATGGCCACTTACATGATGCATCTCAAACATCATACTGTAATAATGAATTGGATCACCAAGAATAAGAAGGGGAATCCAAATGGGATACTTCATTATGTTCTTTAGATTCAGAAATTATTATGCTTGGTTCTATGGAAAAGCACAATGATATTTTATTTGAAACATTTGTAAGGAATCAGGTTTTAAATTTTGAGAGTTTAGATGAAGAAATTGATGTCTCATTTGCAAATTATCAAGCACATTCCCTTCATGGTTTTCTTGAAGGGCATTTTGGCAAGGTTCTATAGGAGTTGCAGTTGGAGCAGCCTTGTCATGACAAACACTTAAATTTTTTTTGTAGGTTTTCATGATACAATGGAAGAATACATAGAGAAGCTTTGCAGTGGTGATGGATGGTTATGTCTCTACAGTAAAGATCAATCCCTTTATCATAAAATTTTTCCATTAAGTCTTTCATCTCTATTTTTTATCAAGCATGAAGAAAAACTTGGTTTATGGGATCATTTTCTTGATTGGCTTTAGTGGAAGTCAGAAGTTAATTGACTAAGAATCGATTCTCAATAAGTAGGGTAGGTAGATGTGAATAAGCTTGACACAACAATCATTTTATTTTAGTAGTTTTTCAGTTGGTTTCAACATCACTTTAGTTTTTGTTTTTAGGGCATGTTGGGAATTTCAGGAAAACCTGGGAGCATCCCAATGCATTTGGAACTTGGTCTATGGAGTTATTTTCTACCGCGCAGGGAGGATAGAATCCTGAGTTGGAGCCAACTATTAGCACCATTTTTTAGCCAAGTAATTAATAAGGGATTTTACCATTAAAAGGAGGGATAAGGTTTGTAAATTTTCATATCAAATGACCTTAAAGAATGTTGATGAAGGTCTGCAAATGTTTAAACGGACATTCCATGATTAGAAATGCCAAATACTTGAAGGATTTTGATTTTTTACTGTGAAAATGCATGTCAATGAAAAAATGTGCTCCTAGTTGAATGATGACAGCAAATGAACGGCCAGGATGTACAATAAGAAAAATCAAAGGCTACAAATCATTTTTGACCAGGGAAAGTCGAGAGAGAAAAAGTAGAGAGACAAGTTTCGGAGGTGAAAATTGATAAAACCTAACTTTTGCTTTCCGTAGATCGAGATCAGATGGCTCAGAGAACCTTTGCCAAAGATCAACGACCCAAAAAATACGGGAAGTTAAAATGTGAAAGCGGAAAGGGCCAAATTCAGTCATAAAAGTTGGTATTTATGCCTTCTACATTTCGCTTTCGGCGAAAGGAGAAAGAAAAAGGGAGAAAGTGGAAAGGGAAAAAATTCGGTCATAAAAGTTGTTATTTTTTCCTTTCACATTCCACTTTCCACGAAAGGAAGAAGCAAAAGAGGAGAAGTTTTGGTGATTTGGAAAATCTGCTTTCCATTTTTTTCCTTCTGTTTTATGCCAAAGGCGGAAGCAGAAAGGAGAAAGAGGATGATATAAAAGTTTGGTCGTAAATAGTTAGAACTTATTCCTTTTGCTTTTCGCAGTCCAAGATCTGATGGTTCATAGAATTTCTGAACAGATCAAAGGTGTGGAAATAAAAGGGAGGAAGCAGAAAGGTGGAAGCGAAAAAGGTAAAGTTTCGGGTTGCAAAAAAATGGAAAACTTGGCTTTCGATTTTTGCAGTCCGATATCCAACGGCTCAGAGAGATTCCACACGGATCAATGGTACAAAAAGGAAAATATCACAAAGAGGAAATATGAAGTTTTGGTTATGAAAAGTTAGGATCCCGCCTTCCTTTTTCTGCATCCTGCATCTTTACCTTAGATCAATGGCTCAGAGAATGTCTTCCTAAGATCGATGGTGTGGAAAAGGGGAACATGTTCACGAGGTAAGAAGACTTCCCAATATGCGGAACTTGGTAGGAACCACAACTTTCAACAACCTAGATTACCCTTGATCTTAGATCTATGGTGGAAAATAATTCCTCTACCAGAACTTGCATGAACAAAATAACTTTCCAGATCTGCGTAATTGCTTAAAATATTGCATGTTTCAATGGCTAGGATTGAGGATGAGGTGATATCGACGGTGGAGGTGAATTCCGCTGATCTAACATGCTAACAAAAATTAACTTTTCAAATTCGTGTAATTGCTTAAAGGTCAGAGAGTTTTGACGAAGGATATCTAATCAGGGATGGATGTATGGTGGAGAGTGATTCCGCTAGTTCAACATGCAAAATATTGTAGACCCCACACCTTTGAAGGTCATAGATCTTGGCGGAGAAGGGATCTATAGCCTAGGTTGATTTCACAATGGGAATAAGAAAGGAGTTTATCAAGCAGGCAGATTGTGAAATCGGGTAAAAGCCACACCATTGAACAATTGATATTTATGGTGGATCAAGATCTATGGCTAAGTTTTATTTTGTAGGTAGAAGATGCAAGGCAGGTTGAAGCTGTTGCAGACCATCGAAGGTGATTTGAACCATCATTTTCATCCAGTAGGCGTGGTTTCCAGATGTCAAAATTTCCTGTTTGATCCACCATGCCCATCCTATCATGATTTTTTGTTTTATTTATGATCATGGCGAATATTCCAGATCAACATTAATTTTGTTAGGATTTTTTTTTCCCATGCTGTAACTAATTTTGGCTCTATTTTTAGGTTTGTCTCAAGAGCCTATGATACTATAAATATTCCCTCAATAAAGGAATATGTGGTTGGAACCTGTGAGGTTCTGGGTTATGTAATTTGAGATCTTCCCTTAATAAAAATGACAGAGCCGAATGATGGCTTGTTGTTGCAAAGATTCCTTCATATCTCATAGTTACAATCTGTAATTTCCTTTCTTATGTGTGCATCTTTCGGTTAAACTTACCATTATGTTTTCTTTCATATCTAGAATGAGTGTGTAATAGTTCATAATTCATATTGTTATGCTTTGGCTATTGTTTCATGTATCTACCACTATTTCTTTCCAAAGTTGATGCAGAATTCATATTTTTGGTGCTATGTGTTGATGGAATTTTCTTGTTCTTTCTTTATCACTAGACAAAATGCTATTTGACTATAACCGAGTGCTACCTTTCTTTTGTACAATTACACCTGCAAACAGTTCTGCGATTCATAAAATCTTTGTGACTCCATACCCAATGTATGCTTTCTTTGTTTCAACCACAAACTTAATCTAAATTTTGTTTTGTTTTTATATCTGGCCCTGTTAAAAATCTGTGACAGATCCCTCTCTAGAAAGGAAGAAGCCAACTCCCTTTCTTAAGGTGCTTCTGCTGTTACCTTGGGATTTACCTACCACAAAATTGGGTATAATTATGAGTGCTAACAATGAAATTAACATTACCAATTGACATTACCTTTGAATATGGCATAACTGCATCGTATTATTAGTATATATACATATATAGTATTTCACAGGAAGGTATGTATTGATTTTTTAAACAACGAAGGACCTGAGACCCTTAGAGGCGAATGTTTCTTCTTGCTTACTCACGGATGTTTCGATGGCATGGAGAGGGAGAGAATGACATGCTCAATTGCTTCGTGTTTAGGATTTCTATTCTGATTTTGCTTTGTATACGATTTGTTTCCTAGCCTTACGAGACGAGGAGTAGATATAAAGTCCCTATAGGATATATAAAGACTCTATAGTAGATAGCTTATAATATCAAGTCTTGATTGGACATATAATAGATAACTACAATGATATTCAAAGTAGTAGATATTATACATAGCCTTTTGTTGTAAAAGGTTGCATCTATTCATTATCTTTAGGTCCTCTTATTTTCTCCTTGAGATAAGCTATCAAGTTTATAGATTAAAAACCTACGAGATGAGGGGGCCCCAATATTATAACTCGATAGCAGACCTTTCCCGTCAGCCCTTATAACTCTTATTTTTAAATAGTTTCCTTAGTTAGTCACTCATATACTGATCAAACAAATAGTGAAACTATGGAGAAACCAAAACCTAACTCTTCCACGGGATCCTACAAATTATAAAAAAATCCTAGGATCTCTTATTAGCTACGAATCTATTATCTACAAATGGTTTAGGGATTCTAATTATTTTTATTATTATGTAGAGGGATTAATATAAAGAAATATCTAGTTCTTAAGTAGATCAAAGAAAGAAATACATACATCCTTATATAGTTGTTTATATTAACATATTAGTGTTATATATAATAGAGTGGTTTCTTATAATGTATAGTGATTTTTTCTAATTAGGATCAAACCTCTAACAACCTAAATCCTAAATTTGACTTCATAAGACTTATGCTTTTCAAATATGATGCATCGGTATATTGAATGGGAATCTCTCTAGTATACTCTTGCAATAGAGTAGAAGTAGCAAAGATAATAGTTTTATCTCATATCATAGTAGAACTTATTCTTATATAAATATTAGGAGTTGTGTTTACTATATTAGGTATTGCTGACAAACTATAGCTATTCCTAAAGGTATTGTTATCAAACTGCAGATCCTTATATCATGATAAAGGGATTTTCATTAAACAATAGATTATAGTGTAGGCATAGTTTCATAACATTCATGGTGTTGTTCAAGTAGAAGAGTAGGACCATGTTAGCCCAATTTTCCATTCATCAATATTTGTCTCAAGGCCATGCTAGAAAATTGCATGAGAAAACTCTATTGGCAACAACAATTATGAACACTTTGCACACATATCACCACCCATACCTATCACTTTTTACATCAATTCTTTGAATTCCAACTTTTTTATTTAACTCCAATAATTTTTTACGATTGCTGATACATAGGAAAAATAAAATTGATAATTGCTCCACATGAATCCATGTAGAGGGATGCATGTATCTGGTTTCTACATTAATGAGTTGTTCCAGTTTTAATTGTTGGAAAAACTCTGTTGGAAACAAAAATTATGAACAACTTGCATAATTAAACTCTGAAATCAAAAGTAATCAGATAAAAATTCAAACCAGCAATAAATCCACTGTCAAATATCTGCAAGATAATTTTTTTTTGTTTTAAGATCATTGAAGGGATTGTATAAATTACATTCATGGACCAGAAATTAATGACTAAAATTAAGAATTCAAAGGATTAAATTTCCCAGAAATAATTTGAGTTTATAAGATTGCATTGAGGATTAAGGACAGTTAGTAATTGTTGTTATATGTATGGAGCCTGCATATATTTTTGAATCATAATTTCATGGAGAACGTTGTAGAATGCACCAATCTCCTTCAGAGAAATGTCTTATTGGAGATTAAAAGATTGAAATTGTACTATTTAGGATTTAAGAGTTTGGTGACTGAGAATAACAAGGTTGAGGAGATATTTATTGTACTTTATGAGTGTTGCTGGTCTCATAATGCAAGATGACATGAACTAGGAGATTGGATTTTAGTCATCATACAACGTGCTCCATGAGATTCTGATTCAAAAATATATGCAAGTTCCATACATATAACGGTAATTACAAACTAGCCTTAGTCCCTGGAATTCTTAATTTTAGTCATTAATTTTTGGCCCACATATGTAATTTATACAATCCCTTTAATGATCTTAAAACAAAATTAAAACCTTAATTTCAATTTAGATCAACTCTCATACACCCCAAGGATTATATATTACAGTAGAAATCAAGTTAATGGATTAAATCAACGAGGTTGGCATTGTATTGGGCACTGAAATGAAGATAATACTTGTGGATATGTATATATTTTCCCTAGACAATGATAAATTCGTTGGTGTTTCCAAGATTACATTGCAATATTCTTGGCTATGAATCTTGATCACCATTTCCCTACACCTACCATGATTTCTTAGAAGGGACATAAACAAATTGATTATACATATTTACTTCTATCGATGTTTGATGTGAAACACTCCTTGATGGACTCTAGTTTCCTTGAAAGAATTCACCTCTAGAAAAAATGTTGCTTGAAATTGGATGTTTTCTCAATTCCGGGTAGATGAATATTTTAATAGTGTTAACTCTGCTCACATGGTTTCCTTCTTCATGGAGTTAATTTCTTCATCACCATTCTTGTTTCCTTGTATATATGTGTTGCATATCACTACACCAGGAGTTGAAAGAAATCGCTTCATCCAAATAGGTCTTTCAAAGGAACTTCCTTTATAAAATGTGGCCCTAGTCCCATTCAAAACAACAAACAGTGGAGGTCTTTGAGAAATGTTTTAGGATTAAATAATCCTCCTTTGTCCAATATAGTCTATTTGGTCATTTTTCCTAACTTAGGAAGTCATTATCACTTAGCTAGAGTACAGGGGACACACCTAGGGGTTTATATGACACTTACTGCATATGCATGTATGCATTTATGTGCCTCTAGTGTTGATGTAATTGTAACTTCGGAATGTATTCACTTGTATATATTATGTATTGTACCTTGATGTTTATTCTGGGAAGTATCTGTAATGTAATTGAGTCATGTCATGCCTCGATGTTCCCATCGGGAGGTTCTATAATGTAAACAAGTCATGTCAAGTCATTGTGGGTAACCCTCCTATTGATCAAGGGTTAAAGTCCCCGCATTTGTGGGGCCCTAGGGTTCTTATACTATCCTAGAGAAGTTAACCATAGGTGAGTCATTATAAGTTGGGGCAATAGTCCCCATCGGTGTGTTAAGGATAACCCTCCTTGTTGGTCGGAGGAGGCAAAGTACCCACAAGTTGTGGGGCACTAGGGTTATTAGACACTCCTAGAGATGTTAGCTCTAGTAAGTAATTGTTAAGTGAGTCTGACATGTTGGAGTGGGTTTCAATTGAATGAAATAATATAAATAGAGAGTGAGCCTCTCTATTTATCACACACACACTCACTCATTGGGGTGCATGAGTGAGAGAGAAGTTGCTTGGACAAGAGAGAGACTATTGCTGTTGGGAGATCATCTTTATGTTTTCGGGTTTTAATTTTGGTGCTGATTCTATCTCTAAGGAAGTTGTGGGGTTTTATCCTTTATGGTTTCCCTGAGGAAAATTCTTTGTGTCTCTTGTCTCCTGTGTTTTATCGCTGTGCATGTTATTCTCTTAGTTAAAGATCCTAATATCATAATGCTAGCTTGAATGATAAAAATATAACATGGTATCAGAGATAACCTAAGAAGAAGACATTGTGCAGCTGCAGAATCTAAGGATTCTTAATTTTTGGGTCTCTCTCCACAATCCATCAGCAAAAGTATGCTAGGATGACTCTACATTGAAGGGTGCATCTTTCTGTCGAAGCGGAATTCGATTCCGAGCATTTTCAGTTTTCGGTGCGGCAAATTAGGGGTTTCTACAGAAGAGTAATTTTTGAGTGAGCCCAGAATAGGATTTGTCTCCTCATCAAAATCTAAGTTTAGAGACCTGGTTCAAGATTTTTGGTTGGGTGAAACTCTGGGAAAGTCAAACCTTAGTTTGACCCCGAGCTGAAAAAACCCTAAAATACTAAAAATGATAAGTTTTGGTACATTCTCTATATCATGGGATTTGAGAAGTATCAGGAGTTGAAACGTTTACAGGCCGAAGATAAAATCCTGATTTACACTATTTCCAAAATTTAGCCTCATATTTTCTATATTCTAGGAGATATGATTCCTCCAAGCCAAGGTTCTAGCCTCTTCCAGGATTCATCTCTAAACAGGACACCTAGGAAGAATTGCTATATCTTGTGCTAAAAAGGTCCAAATTAAATTTCTAAATATTTTCTAGAAAGGGCACTGAATGTAACTTCTATGGTCCAAGTTTCATATCCAAAAGATGAAACAGTGACATGTGGGAGTCCGTACAACTTCGCTGTTCTAAACAGTCCTGTAACAGGTCACCTTGGGAGAATGATCATAAGTCCCAATTGGTGAAATGAATTCTGATGAAACCTATGGTGTTGAAACAAGAACACACGAGGATACCTTAGTGCAAATTTTTAGACATATAGGAATAGTAATTTATGAGATATCATAGAAACAGTATCAAGAATTTTCATAGAAGAAATTGGTAAACTAGGGCTTCCTGTTCCGGGAGATTCCCTCCACTGTTTTCAGAAAAGGAGTACATTGGACAGCTCAAATTGAAGAGATCTATATTTATATCCAATCACATCTAAAATATTCCAAGTTTTGAAAATTAGGGTTTCTCTGAAAAACCCTATATCAGCCAGCTCCGGAACTATGACGGACACCTCAAATCGGTAATATCTCATCTTTTGTTATTTTCATTTGAGGTTCTCATTTCAAAGTGATCTATCACATCATCCTGATGATAAGCTTGGTGAAGTTGACAACTTCCAAGCATGGAAGTATATTATCTCTCTAAAGAAAATGAATTGGACACCTACATGAGTAGAGAGGTTCCAGTTCCAGAGGGAGATGAGGCTCAAAGACTTACACAAGAAGAAATTAGTCAAGGACAAGAAGATCATTGTTGATTCAATCACGGATCACCTTATACCACAAGTGTCTTCCCTAAAGACACCTAAAGAGATGTTTGATTCCTTGACCAAGATATTTTAACGGAAGAACATAAATCAGAATATGACTTTGAAGAATGTGAAGATCTAGAATACAGTCATACTTTATGAGGGTCTCTCAAATCAAAGAACAACTTATAGCAGTTGAAGAAGAAGCGGAGAATGTAGAAGTGGTGGTAGCCACCTTGAATGGCCTCCCAGGATCATGGGATTCATTCATGTGAGGAATCTATGCCAAAAGGAAGTGATTACTTTCTACAGACTCTGGGAAGAAGAAGAAGCTCGACTCATAAGAAGAGAAGAGAAGAGAAGATGGAAGCAACTGAATATCAAGCTCTCACCATCCAAAGAAGATCCCTCAAGTGATGAGGAATATGAATAACTCAACTCTTGAAGAACCTCTTATCCATGTTAGCATTTGGATAAGAAACGAAGCTATTATGAATGAAGAAGATGATGAATTTGAAGGCTCAAGAAGGAGTCCACCCACGAAACAAATAAAGATAAGTATTCAATTGTCATTTCAAGATATTGTTTTGTTATGCATTTGTTTATATTCAGTTGATGTATTATGCATAATAGAATGTTTACATTAATGATAGTATACTACTAATATGCATGTGATAGGTAAGTAGCTCATGGTGCTATACAACTCTCCATTGCTGCTTATCTAGAATGAAACCTCTTTGCTGACATATTGGATTAGTGCACAATCTCAATGTTGTCCTGGTAGAGATGGAAGACATATAGAAAGTTTCTATGAGATATGGATGAATGTTGTATTGGATAAACTAGTTGCATGATCATATATTTATGCATAAGAATTTTCCAATATTAATATTCCTTATGAAATGTTTCTAACCATAAAAATGCATTTGACTTGTAGGAAATATCGCATACATAATCGCCTACAAGCAAAGAAGGATGAGACTTGTTCCAAAGAACAAGTGACGACAGTTCAAGATGAAGAATAATATGACAAATGCAGTGACATCATTGATGTAGAAACTTATAGCTATGAAGAAGTAACCAAGAAGAAAGGGAAGACCAGTTCAAGAATAATGATGTCTAGGATGCAGTATCGATAAATGAAGGGAAGTTCATAGTTCCATCATGAAGTAGATGGAAACATCGTGGGATAAAAGGCAAGATTCATAGCATGAGGCTTCTCACGAAAAGAAGGCATAGAATACGAAGAGACATTTGCAGCCAGTGAGAGTTGAAACACATACATGATGAGCTTGATGAAGATCTTAACCTTTGCTACAAGGTTGAAGATAAAATTCTATACACTAGATGGATACATAGAATATTAGTAGCATAGGAAGCTACTTGTCACTCCGGTACAAAATGTTTCAGTGCATAGAGTACATAAGACATAGGGAGTATGATGCTCCTCTTCAGAGGGAGTGAATATAGAATATCTTGAGGTTCGACATGGTACGACAGGATGGACAGATTACTGATGACTCTAGGATTTATTGAGAGTAAACTGGATTCCAACCTTTGCTTCAGGGTTGAAGGCAGAAGACCAGTGATGCTCCTCTTATATGTCAATGACTTGTTCCCGACATAAAAGAGGAACTCATTAAATTTGCAAGAAGAATACTTGCTGTCGAGTTTGACATAAAGGACTTGGGGATGATGCACTGTGTTCTAGGCATGGAGGTGTGGACAAGGGAAGTATGCAGTAGAGATCCTGAAGAGGTTCAGGATGATGGACTGCAAGGCCATGACCACACCTATGGCATCGAACCTAAAGCTATTGAGTGTTGCTTCACTAGAGATGGTTGATGCTACGATGTATCGTCAGATGATTGGTTCCTTGATGTACCTAACGAATAGGAGACCAAATATTTTCTTTGCTGTGAACACATTGAGACATGTTCACCTGATGGTTGCAAAGCATGCTATGAGGTACCTGAAGGGTACAATTGAGTATGGGCTCAAGTATGAGGTGAATCAGAAGATTAACCTGGAGGGTTATGTGGATTCGTATTGGGTAGGCAGTGCCATTAATAGGAAGAGCACTTCAAGGTGCTACTTCAGTACAGGATCAAGTGTGATCTCTTGGTTTGGAAGGATGGAGTCCTGCATGGCGCTGAGTATAGCTGAGTCAAAAGATGTTTCCACTTGATATTTGGGAGAGAGGAGTAGTGAAGCTCCAGTATGTGATCCAGATCGAGATCTATTGAAAGATGGAGTTCTAGCATAGTTGGTGAGACAGGTTGTTTGAGCATAAATCCTAGCGAAGCTCATAGGTTTCTCAAATGTAAACATACCTGTAGGTTGCCCTCAGATGTAATCGGTCCTGGAGAAGCTCGCAGGTCATCCTTGGATGTAATCAGCCTTGATGTGATTATATGGTAGAAATGGCCAAAGTGAAGTTTGAGTACTTTAGGGAGAAGCTTGGTGTTCTCCATATCGAGGTTCCCTCCAAGGGGAAATGATGAGACCTTGAGCCATTCTGACATGGTGAGAGGATTAGGTTCCTTCCATGGTCAAATGTAAGGGCTAAGCCATTCTGTCATGGTGAGAGGATTGGTTCCTTCCATGTCAGATGTGAGTGCTGAGCCATTTTGATTTGACTGTAGGATTGGTTCTTACATGATCAGATATAAGGGCTATTTCCATTCTCTTAATGGAGGTACCTGGTCAGTTACCAGGAATACTCAGTCTAGGACTGAGGGCCATTCTGATATGACTGTGGGATGTAGTATCACATGATTAGATATAGGTGTAGGGCCATTCTGATGTGATTGAGGGATATGTTCCCACTTGATTAGATATAAGGGTTGTTGCCATTCTGTCATGGTGAGAGGATTGGTTCCTTCCATGCCAGATGTGAGTGCTGAGCCATTCTGATATGACTGTAGGATTGGTTCCTACATGATCAGATATAAGGGCTATTGCCATTCTTTGAATGGAGGAACCTGGTTAGTTACTAGGAACCCTCAGTATAGGACTGAGTGCCTTTCTTATGAGTCAAGGTCAGATGTAAGTGATGCGCCTTTCCACAAATGATAGTAGTTGTGTCCTATCATGCTAGTGGATGTGAGTGCTGTTCCTTTTCATAGATGATAGTAGTTGTGTACTATCATGCTGGTGAATGTGAGTGCTATGCCTTTTTGATGAGTCAAGGTCAGATGTGAGTGTTGTGCCTTTTTGATGAGTCAAGGTCAGATGTGAGTGTTGTGCCTTTTCACAGATGATAGTAGTTGTGTACTATCATGCTGGTGAATGTAAGTGCTGTGCCTTTCTGACATGGTGATAGATGTGTTCTTCTCATGGTCAGATGTGAGTGTTGGCCATTCTGACTTAGGGTCAGATATAAGCACTAAAGAAGACCTACATGGAGGCTAGTCCTACAACCATCATGCAAAAGGGCTGGCTCTATAGAACTTCCTGTGATGGGAAGAATCATGAGATAGCACCAGCGATGATCCAGATCCAGTGATGATAGAGATCCAGTGATGATGATCCAGTAGTTATGATCCAGATCAAGTGATGATGATCCAACAATGATGATCCAGATCGAGTGATGATCTAGATCTAGTGATGATGATCCAGCAATGATGATCCAGATCGAGTGATGATCCAGATATAGTGATGATGATCTAGATCGAGTGATGATCCAGCTCTAGTGATGATGATCCAGTATTGATGATCCAGATCGAGTGATGATCTAGATCCAGTGATGATGATCCAGCAATGATGATCCCTACGAGTGATGATCCAGATCCAGTGATGATGATCCAGATCGAGTGATGATCTAGATCCATTGATGATGATCCAGATCAAGTGATGATCCATATCTAGTGATGTTGATCCAGCAGAGATGATCTAGATCGAGTGATGATCTAGATCCAATGATGATGATCCAGATCCAGATAAAGATGACTCGAAGATGAATATGACTTGAATATGATGAGAAATCAATGATGATCCAGATGATACAAAGAAGGAGACTTGTGCTGATAAATCGTGTCGAGAGAATACCTTCCTAGTTAAGAGGGAATGTTGATGTAATTGTAACTTCGGAATGTATTCACTTGTATATCTTATGTATTGTACCCTGATGTTTATTCCGGAAAGTATCTATAATGTAATTGAGTCATGTCATGCCCTGATGTTCCCATCAGGAGGTTATATAATGTGAACAAGTCATGTCAAGTCAATTTTGGGTAACCCTCCTATTGATCAAGGGTTAAAGTCCCCGCAGTTGTGGGGCCCTAGGGTTATTAGACTATCCTAGAGAAGTCGAGCCTAGGTGAGTCATTGTAAGTTGGGGCAATAGTGCCCACCGTTGTGTTAAGGATAACCCTCCTTATTGGTCGAAGGAGGCAAAGTCCCCACAAGTTGTGGGGTACTAGGGTTATTAGACACTCCTAGAGATGTCGGCTCTAGTAAACAATTGTTAAGTGAGCCGACATGTTGGAGTGGGTTTCAAGTGAATGAAAGAATATAAATAGAGAGTGAGCCTCTCAATTTATCACACACACACTCACTCATTAGGGTGCATGAGTGAGAGAGAAGTTGCTGGAACAAGAGAGAGACTACTACTGTTGGGAGATCATCTTTATGTTTTCGAGTTTTAATTTTGGTGCTGATTCTATCTCTGAGGAAGTTGCAGGGTTTTATCCTTCATGGTTTCCCCGAGGAAAATTCTTTGTGTCTCTTGTCTCCTGTGTTTTATCGCTGTGCATGTTATTCTCTTAGTTAAAGATCCTAATATCATAATGCTAGCTTGAATGATAAAAATATAACATCTAGGACCAATCCATACATTATATGATCCCACTATGAGTTCCACCAGTAACCTCGATTAGTTGGTTGTGGTAGGTAAGAAATTATGCTGAGTTAACATCTAGTTACATTCAATTAGATCACTATCAGTTAGCCTATCACCAGTTTTTCATGCATGTAGAGAGTGTGACACCTTTTATCCACCTAGCTCATCAGTTAACTAATTGTAGAATGATTTAGATATATGGAGTTAGACTAGTGAGCTACACCTATGATTTAGACACACTGAGTTAGATAATTGGTTAGTTAGAATCAATAGATTCGAATCCTATATTTAGCATTCAAATAATATTTATTGTATAATCATTGTATTATTGATTAATGAATGAAGATTAATGTTGTTATTATCTGAGCAATTATTGTCCTATTTATCTGAAATTTGTGGCATGAATTCTTTGCCTAATGTATATTGATCTCAGTTATTCCATTGCATAATTAATTTCCAATATCTTGCATCATATACTGTAGATATATGGTTCTCAAATTTAACATGATATTAGAGCCTTACTTAGACTAGCAGAAAAACCTCAGAAACCTCCATTGTGCACTAGAAGCAACTGAGTTTCCACATAATTCCTATAATCATTTCCTTGCTAACTCCAGATTCTATCTAGAGAAGTTTGTGCAGGTGTGATGGAATCTCAAAATTTTCACATGTCAAGGTGAAAGGGTTTGAACTGACATATGATTGTGAATTGAATTGTTTTTTCAGTGTTCTTTGTAGGTATCTATGTAGCTTCTTGAATAATTGACTGATCAAAATATAGTAAAAAGGAGAATTCTCTAGCTCTCGTACCTAGAATCCTTACACCCTTCAATTACATTGATTGGAGGGTGGATGTGCAGGTATCCTTCCACAACAAAGGACTGTTTAGGATGACAATGGGAAGAGAAGTTGATCCCCAACAGTATGTTGAGAAGAACAAGTTTCTAAATTGGATTGAGGAATCTTTTGGCTTCATGTGAATCCACATCTCTAGGGATATTTTGTTCCATCTTGAGGGAATCAAGGCTCTGAAGGAAGCCTGGGAAAATCTCGAATATTTGTTTGGAAAACAATATGAGATTCAAGGGAATATTCTGGAGAATGATCTCATAGGACTACAACCCAACAATTTTGAGACTATACAATAGTTCTTTATAATGTACAAAGCACTAGTACTACAATGCAAAAAATGTGTGATAGAGAGGAAATATGCGTAGCTTGTGCTGTTAGTGATGAGAAATCTTGGCTTAGAGTTCTCAGTCTTTGTCTCTACATTCCATTCCATAAGATTTTCCATTCCAAATTGGAAGATACCTTCTCTATATTCTTTTGTTGAGTCCTTAATATAAGAGCAAGACAAATTGGTTCAAATGGTAGTGCTTCAAACCTCCAAGAATATATCACTCTTAGCTGGGGACTCTAGAAATGTGCAAGCAAGAGGAAATCTAGATGGGAAGGAGACCAAAAACATTGATTCAAATCCAAAGGAGAATCAAAAATATTTTGGTGGATCCTCAGGTTCCAAGAAAAAGAATAAATTCAAGAAGGCTAAATGTTCCTATTATATGAGAGGCTTTCATCCAGAGAGTCGGTGCATGAAGACAACCATTGATGAGTTGAAAAAAATACTTGAACATAACAATATTTCCCTTCCACAAGGTGCATAGATGTCTGAATCTGGAGAGAATACCAGAGAATATGATCGGTTCCATGCTTTGAAAGCAAGATTCACTCAGTCAAAGGGCTATCTGATTGATTTAGGAGCATCCAACCACATGGTTTCCTCAAAATAATCCTTCACTAATCTAGATCTCTCAAGAGGACCTATAATTCATAAGGGGGATAATTCACAGATCCCAGTTGTTGGGATAGGTTCTATTTAAATCCATCATGGAGAGTTCAAGAATATACTCTATGTTTCCTCTCTTGAAACAATCATTTGTTATCTGTTTATTAGATGACACATACTAGCTTGCCAAAGAATTTTGTATTTGGTCCCAACTCAGTGGATATCTAAGATATATTAATTGGGAATATTATAGTGAAGGGTGTTTCAGACCATGCCTCCATGGAATATAATTTCTCACACTTTCTTCCATACTCAGCTCTAGTACAATCTCAATAGCCATTCGAAAGGGAAGGTAAAAACTCTCTTTCATATCCATTTGTAGATAATGATATGTTATCTAATATTTCAGTTTAAGAAGACGAGGAACAATATCAAGATGATCTTGATCTTCAGATTGTACCTCAAGATGATCTATATCCAGATCTAACTCGTATTCCAAATCATAAGCTTAAATGGGATGAAAATGTCATTAAAGAAGTTGGGGATGTTGTTGGGGATCTAGATGATAGAAGAAGAATGAGGTCCCAGTATCATAATAGACATGTTGCACTCTCTCACAAAACTTTGCTACCTATAGGGTGGTGCAACAAACTTCCAAAGAGATGTTTCTTGATGATGTAAAGTGATCCACAATTTGGCCCATTGATGAACAAAATGGATCATTCCATTCCCCCTCCAGAAAGAAGAGACAAAAGAAACATTCGGTAGATCAGAATAGAATGGAGAGATTCACATGCATAGTCCCGGGATGTTGATACATAGAAGAACCATGATTCTACATGGTTACTCCACAGAGTTGCATATTGCAGCAATTTTTTCACAAGTTTTTTCTCAAAGAGAAAAAAAGTCTCTTAAGTATGGAATCTTGTTTCCTGATTACTACTTATCTTGAGGGGGCGGTTTTCCCTTGAGGTTTTCTGCATTTACTTATTTTATTTATTAGTATTTTATGTCATTTAGATTGTATGGGTGACTTTTGGCCTAGTTTCCAAGGCCCAAGTTGTCCAAAGTTAGGATTAAGGGGGGGGGTGTTAGGATTAAATAATATTCCTTTGTCTAATATAGTCTATTTGGTCATTTTTCCTAACTTAGGAAGTCATTATCACTTAGATAGAGTGTGGAAACACCTATCGATTATCTTCCACTTACTACATCTACATGCATGAGTTTATGTGCCTTTAGGACCAATCCCTACATTATAGGATCCCACTCTGAGTGCCACCAGTAGATTTTATCAGTTGGTTGTGGTAGGTAAGTAGTTATGTTGAGTTAACCTCTAGTTACATTTAGTTAGAGCACTATTAGCTAGCCTAGCACCAGTTTTGCAAGCATGAAGGGAGTGTGGCACCTTTTATCCACCTACCTCATTAGTTAACTAATTGTAGACTGATTTAGACATTTGGAGTTATACTGGTGAGATCCAATTGTGATTTAGACACACCGAGTTAGCTAATCAGACAATTAGAACTAATAGATTTGAATCCTATCTTTAGAACTTGAATTCTATTTATTGTATAACCATTGTATTGTTGATGAATGAATGAATATTAATGTTCTAATTATTTGAGCAATTCTTATCTGATTTATCTGAAATTTTTGGCATGAATTCTTTTCTTAGTGTGTATTGATCTCAATTATTCCACTGCATAATTACTTTCCAATAGATCTCATCATAGCCTGTATATCTATGGTTATCAAATTTAACAAAATTAATACACTACCTTTGTAATAGGAAACCTCCTTGCATAATTTATTTTCTGATTTACCTCACACAGTGAATATGATGGAAATATGAGGAATATCATCTCTATTCAACCCACCAATATGAGTTCAGTAATGTTAATTTTTCACAAAAAATTCCTAGTTATTATGCATAGAGTTTCCCATATTTTGTGATGTTGTTGATTACTGCAAAAGAGGTCAACAAAAAACCCAAAAATGCTAACAAACACCCAACTGCCAAGCTGTGACAGGTTGTATTCCACCCATGGATGCTAAGACATCAGTCTCGATTTAGTGATATCGTGCCCAGTCCTAAATTTTAGGCTTCTCCAAACAAAATGACTGTCCATAATCACTTCATAAGGGAATTGCTCCCTAATCAACTTACAAAATTCCTATATAGGCTCCTTAGTGCAATAAGATAGAATTAATCATTTGTTTTTTGTAAGTACAAGAAGAGGCTTTGTAAACATGAGAAGAGTCCTCCAATACGTATTAGCTGCAAATTCATGCCCCAAATACTAATCTCTTGATGTAGGAGGATCTTGACAGGTTTGGAATTTATGTCTTATTGGTTGTAGGGATGATGTTAATGATGTTGACTCCCCCTGAATTTCCATTTATCCACCTAGAACTACTCATCACCATATCAAGGATACCCAAAGTACACCCATTGAAATAAATTAGATGGAATGTGCAACATTTATTACTAGTTCTGTGCAACTCTTTCTGATAATGTATTTAGGTTCGAAATGTAATTTTGATTGAATGATTTTGTTTCATGGTTTGGAGTTCATACAGTTTAAAACTTCAAACCGATTCAAGGTTGTAGTAGGGCTTTCACCCTAGCTACAGGTAGGAACGGTCCCCTTTCGTCTATAGGATGGAAGGGTAGGGTTTCTGTGAGGTTGGAAGAGAACCTGCAAACAATATTGAAACTAAACTATGAAACCCTGCATGAAATGGTTAGAAATCAAATATGGCTGCAAGAAATCAATGGAAGACCTACAACTAAGCATTAGCAAAGAAGCATGCAAACAAACTATGTTAGAAAACTACAATAAAAATAACATGAAACACAAGTATACCTTTTGTGTGGGTGGAAATGGGCCACCATGTCCTAGCTTTGGAAGCACCTCTCTCTCTTTGGGATGGAAGCTTAGCTTATGGAGCAATGGAGAAGAGGGAGGGTGAATGGCTTGAGAGGTAAAGGGCCTCAAGGCTCTCACATGGGCATCATAACGATAGGGAGAGAAGGAGTGTTTTGAGAGTGACCCCCACACCTCTATTTATAGCTTTTTTCTAGAGATTTAGGGTTTTAAGCCCCTGGTTAGGGCTTTAGCCCCTTTTTATTATCTTTAAGCCCGTTTCAACCAATTCTTAGCTCCTTTGGGGGTTTTAATCTCCTTTGCATGGTTTTAGCCTCTTTTTGGAGGTTTTAGCCCCTATGAGAGCTATTTTGGCTCTTTTGGGGGGTTTTTAAGCCGTTTTCCATATTTTTGAGCCTTAGCAAGGGTGTGGGGGTCAAATGAGGGTCGTGCATGGATGTCTTTAAGTGGTGTAGGTCATGTAGATCTCATTGGGGGATTTTTTGGGTTAACAGATTCCCCCCTGATGTGTGAGGGCAAGAGCTCATCGTTTGGCCGACGGACATCATAGGATTTTGTGGGGAGAGGTGGTGCTTCATGGGCTGGGACACGGTGGCTTTTGGTTTTTGTATTATTATGGTTCCAATCAATGGGTGAGATACAAATAATGTGTGACATGTATATGGACGAGGTGGTAATCCCCATGCTCATAACAATGTCAAAATAATGATATGATCTAAGTTCTATAATGCAAGAGCCGATCATGTACAACTGATGATACATAGTGGTTTTCTCAATAAGAGGCTGAATACAATACTGATCTGAAGAACTATTACATTGGATCCAGGAATGCTATATCTTCATGACTGATGGTCTGCTGGATCTAGAATGGTACATAACTGTAGGTACCTACTGATGGAGAGTCAAAGTCTCTGTGGTACAAATATGCTGCATCAATCATAAATATATATAGAAGCACTGCTGGGGCTTCTGAACACTGTCTCCAATGCAACCCAAAAATCACAAGGGACATGAACCTATTGGGGTCGCTCAAATAGAATCATCAATGTGCTAGAGTCAGGTGACATCTAGGGTCTTCGACCAAATACTGCATAGACCATTACCTTGTACGAATCTCAGTGGTGCGATGATGTAGTTGGAGTCGAGAACATGAGAAAAAACCATCCCAAGAGGCACTAAGGACTCCTCTCAAGTGGTCTAAAGAACTCATCAATGAGGTTAATGAAACCATGATATAGGGACCTCTGGTTCTATCCTCTGGAATATGTGTGTTGTTGTTGACAGAGGGAGACCTGTAGCTAGCCAAGGCAATGGTGTTTCCTTGACCAGAAGCGCGATGGAAATAACCAAAAGATGGGAGGCAATCTGAGGACTGACTCACTGAATGGGGAGGGAGGAGGAGGAGTTGAACAGGGGCAAAGGATCACGGGGGACTCAAACTTCCTTTCTTCAGAGTATGATGGCAGGGTGGACCAGGAAGCAAATGAAACTGACTCATGGGAAAGGGATCATAGTTGTAATACCAGGGATTTAACTATAGATGGGAGATGCTTGGGGGAGGTAGACACTTTTGGTATTGATGGGATCCAAGGACTACACTTTAGAGTACTCTGAACAAAGGAGACCCAAAGTGGGAATGCTATCGAACTGTTATATGTGGGGTGGTGTCTGAAGACACCATTGTGATATGATCTTGTGGATTTTTAGTGAGCCCTATAAAGTAAATGCTCGATGGTGCTTTCGATTTTTGAGAGTCTGAAAGCATGAAGAAGACTCTAGTGGGGTCTCTTTTTCGTTGGTAGTCTCCTATTCCTGAAAAAGGATAAAAGTATACATTGGAGAGCTCACCCATCCTTTAGGGGATGAGAGACTTATTTACCATTGGTATTCCAATCAGGTCAAAATTGTTAAACCTATACTGATTGGACAGTCATTTAGATACTTTTACAAGCATGAACGAAACCAAGTTTGTTCGGTGATATTTTCTTGATGAGAAGGCTAGAAAAGAGCTTAACGACAACCCATGGTGAGCTTTTTCATAGAGTTTGGCCCCTCTGCCTAAGAAAGCATAAAAGGATGTAGAGGGGAACGGTATTGGCTTGAATGTGCCAAGGTGGTCCTTTTCAGATGGTAGTTTACATAGTCCACAAAAGGATATAAATGAAACAATGTAGAAACCCTTTCCTATACTTTAACAAGTGGGAAAGGAAGCAGCTGCGCTTGACCATCTTTTCATTCTTTTAGGAGTCAGAAAAGAGCTTAAAAGAAACTTCAGTATGGTCAATCAATCAAGGAGGCATTGATGTCGCCCCCATGTCAGGACAATGGAAAATGGTACAAAGGTCATCCGTGGAGTATGGATGGAGCAAGTGGCTCTTGAACATACCAATACATGCATAAGATAGATCGCAGCATAGGCACACGAGTCGGTGCGGCAGTGGCATGCAACCTGAGATGGCTCTTGGACAAAGGTCAGGAGAGTCATGTGTGAGTTGTAGTTGATGGACTTGACTACATATGATGTGAGTGCAAGTTCAGAGGCAGTTATATGCCAAATGCATGCAAAATAAATGATCCACCCTCTGGGTGATGGTTCAGGGACCCGCATGAGTTGTGGTGGACGGATTTGACAGTTATATGTTGAAATGAAATGATGTGCCTTCCGAGGGGATGGTATGGGAACCCGCATGAGTGGCAGTAGGAAAGTGTAATGCAAGTACAGGCCTAGACACACTTACATCACAATGACATGGCTCATAAATCGAGGTAATTTCTGGGAAGTGGTCTCAAAAATTACTTGTTAAACATGAGATGATGGTCACATTAAAAGATAGAAATTTGAGCCTAGAGGTGCGAGAGGTTTCTTGAACAGGCTTCGGTTGATTCTGAATTAGCAGCTACTGGTGATGCCCCCAAATGGGGGTAAGAAACGTTGTAAAACAAAAGGGAAAATCAAGCAACTCATTGGTGATGTTAAGCGTAAAATATCTTGAGGTAGGGCCCATTATGGGGGTTCTCCAAGAGTTGTCCATTAGAGTCAATAAGGATGTATGCCCCTTTTCTGAGGCAATGGTGGATGACGTATGGTCCATTTCTTTTGGCACACGGGGGCCAATACGATGAGCTCCTACCCTCACTCATTAGGGGGCAATCTGTTAACCCAAAAAATCCCCTAATGAGCTCTACATGTCCTACACCACTTAAAGACATCCATGCATGACCCTCATTTGACCCCCACACCCTTGCTAAGGCTCAAAAATATGAAAAAGGGCTTAAAACCCCTAAAAAGAGCCAAAATAGCTCTCATAGGGGCTAAAACCTCCAAAAAGGGGCTAAAACCCCTCAAAGGAGCTTAAAACCCCCAAAGGAGCTAAGAATTGGGTGAAAGGGGATTGAATCCCAAAAAAGGGGTGAAAGCCCTAAATAGGGGTTTAAATGCCTAAATCTCTAGAAAAAAGCTATAAATAGATTGGTGGGGGTCACTCTCAAAATTGTCCTTCTCTCCCTATCATTATGTTTCCCGTGTGAGTGCCTTGAGACCCTTTGCCTCTCAAGCCATTCACCCTCCCTCTTCTCCATTGCTCCATAAGCTAAGCTTCCATCCCAAAGAGAGAGAGGTGCTTCCAAAGCTAGGGCATGGTGGCCCATTTCCACCCACATAGAAGGTATACTTGTGTTTTATGTCATTTTTATTGTAGTTTTCTAACATATTTTGTTTGCAAGCTTCTTTGCTAATGCTTTGCTACAGGTCTTCCATTGACTTCTTGCAGCCATATTTGATTTCTGACCATTTCATGTAGGGTTTCATAGTTTAGTTTCAATATTGTTTGCAGGTTCTATTCCAACCTCATAGAAACCCTACCCTTCCATCCTATAGATGTAAGGGAGTTGTTCCTACCTATAGCTAGGGTGAAAGCCATACTACAGGACTGGAAATCATACTGGTCTGCGAAACCAGAGATTCTGGGTTCGATCCCCTATATGGTCGCCAGTTCTGCAACAGGGATTTGACCCTAGCTACAAGCAGGAAAAACTCCCTTCCGTCTATAAGATAGAAGGGTAGTGTTTCTGTGAGGTTGGAAGAGAACCTGCAAACAATATTGAAACTAAACTATGAAACCCTGCATGAAATGGTCAGAAATCAAATATGGCTCCAAGAAATCAATGGAAAACTTGTAGCAAAGTATTAGCAAAGAAATATAAAAACAAAATATGTTAGAAAACTACAATAAAAATGACATAAAACATAAGTATACCTTCTGTGTGGGTGGAAATGGGCCACCATGCTTTAACTTTGGAAGCACCTCTCTCTCTTTGGGAGGGAAGCTTAGCTTATGGAGCAATGGAGAAGAGGGAGGGTGAATGGCTTGAGAGGAAAAGGGTCTCAAGGCCCTCACATGGGAAGCATAATGATAGGGAGAGAAGGAGTGTTTTGAGAGTGACCCCCACCACTTTATTTATAGCTTTTTTCTAGAGATTTAGGGTTTTAAGCCCCTGGTTAGGGATTTAGCCCCTTTTTTGGGATTTAAGCCCCTTTCACCCAATTCTTAGCTCCTTTGGGGGTTTTAAGATCCTTTGAGGGGTTTAGCCCCTTTTTGGAGGTTTTAGCCCCTATGAGAGCTATTTTGGCTCTTTTTAGGGTTTTTAAGCCCTTTTTCATATCTTTGAGACTTAACAAGGGTGTGGGGGTCAAATGAGGGTCGTGCATGGATGTCTTTAAGTGGTGTAGGTCGTGTAGAGCTCATTGGGGGATTTTTTTGGGTTAATAAAGGTAATGAAGCCATTAGTCTCACTGATTAGACTTCTCAAGTGGGGGGCTGCAAATATATATAATGCTATGCTTCATATTAATTAGACACCATTATATATTCTTAGACTAAACTTCACTCTGATTATATGTTTGAAAATCCTTGTATGTAATCTTGTGGAAAATACTTGTTGCGTAGAGAGTAGTGAGGTGATCTACAACCCAGTATGGGGGAGATATTGTCATGTTATGTGGTATTATCACATTATGTTATGAGGGAGATGATACTGTGGGCACTTTTTGAGCCTTAATCAGTAGCCTAACCTCTAAAAATGGGAAATTTTCGGATGAATAACAATAATTATGGGGCATAAACTTAGGAAAAAAGCATCATCTCTCACATCCTAGGCAGGTTCTGAGCAATATGGTTCAATTTGGATAATTATGGGTTGTAGGATAGCAATAAATGATCATTCCGATTGCATTTAGACCTCCAGATATTATTAAACAACCTCAAAAAGGAAAACCTAGGAACTCCTATAGTAGTTTTGAGCATTATATGGTCAACCTGAGCATTGTAATTGCATTTGATAAAGCGTTCTAGATAGTCAATAACTACCCAAAACAAAATATATCAGAACTAGGAATTTTGTTGGAGTGACAAATCTGGTAGTTTATTGGATTAACAACAGTCATAAAAAACTTGGAAAAACATGTCCTCATCCCTATATTTATGTCATCATACCTCATTCAACTCTGTCTCACCACTATGAAAGAGACCACATACCATAGATGGATGTTTGAGTGTCAAAAGGCATTACATCCTAGAGGCATCAAGCCTAAAGGAGGATTGTCTTGTAGAAGCGAATTAGAGGGATAGATTGCAGCATTAACCATTTCATAATAGTCAAAGAATAAATAACTTATGCATTTACAGCTCTATAAGACTAGAAAACCAATAATTCCTTTAATGCAATTATCGGTATGCCAATCGTGCTCGTTAAGGTCATTGACAATTCCATATCTTATAACTTGCTTTCATGTTTCTCCCAAGGAACTATAACAAGTATAGGAAATAATATTATTGTTTGAAAATGATTTATATAATATAAATTTACTTTCAAGTTCCTTACTAGGCACTAGATGTCAAAAAAATCACAGAAGTTCGTCAAATTTAGTCCAATCTATTTTAAACAAAAGGCTCAACATAATTAGTGTAAAGTCACAAATAAACTGGTTAAACCTTTAAAGAGATAGAGGTAAGGAATATTTAAACCAAATCCATTTGTTACTAAAGAGACACAACTCTTATGATGACCCACCACAAGTGTAACCATCTCCACAAACGTGAGCTCAAAAGGTGGACACTATACACAATTTAGGATGTGAAAGGGTTATCATAGTTTATACACATTGTTCCTAGCAATTGCACAATACAGATAAAAACACATAAATGAAGTCATTCTGTATTAAATCCATTAGTTTATCTCTTGTTTATTATCTATGTTATTTTATAACTTACCTTCCTGGATGGCTAGCATAATTGCGTATATAAGTCGAAATATTCATGATATCAATATGTTTGTATGGAACACTAGCGGGCATGTGGCCATGTGGCCATTGAAGGAAACATTCCACTTGTAAGTACACTTATGCTTATCAGGAAACATTCCAGCTATAAATACACTTATACTTATCAGGTAATGAGTGAAAATACCTTCCTTATCTGATCTCATGCATCCTTATTTAAACGATAACTACACTTCACCTTGTGAAATTCCAAGGTATCACCTCCAGCCTTGCAAAACTCCATCATGTAAAGAGAAGGAACTACTTCAAGCACCTGAAGCACAAGAAAAATAGATTAGAGATGATTCTAATCAATGTTCCAATCCATATACAAACTATGTGGGAAACAAAAACACCTAGATCCAAACTCCAAACAAAATTGCAATATGAGGATTAGCATACTATTCTTCTTGATACCAACTCCATTAGGAATACACTTTCCTCTATGTCATAGAGATTTTAGTACCATATTTTAAATTATTACCTCTGTATATACGTTCAAATGGCCCTTTCTTCTAGTCTTTGAACCTGTCATCTTCATCTGAAAGAAACAAGGGAAACTCCATCAAAATTGGGAAAAAACATACCTTATTTATAATGATCCACTTTCGTAGCAAAATTAGTTCTTCTTCAGTGTCAAACATTTAAGGCTAAAGTACCTCAAAAAATTTCATGGATGCTTATGAGTGAGGAAAGTAAAACTGGAAGAAGTCATTCTATTTTGAGTTGTAGTGGACGAAATGATTGTTCTACCTTTTAATTTCACTTTTGCACATTGAATCCAAGAGGTTTTGCAGCTTCCTCAATTTCTATTACTATATCATTTGCAGGGTGTTTATATGCAAACCTTGTTTCTCTCTTAACCATACCCTATTTAACAACATACTAGTGCAGTTCAGGAAAAATCTTGTATCTCAAAATAAATAACTACAAATGAAATACTCATGTCAGTGGTCTTATGCCAATAATTTTCCCAAGTAGGTAAATGTGTGTAATTGGGCCAGAAAACATATACATCAAGAAAAATGAGGATGATAATCAACATCATGGTTATCATAGTAGAGATATGAGATTTGGATTTTAGATTTACAAGCTTGTGTGAGACCATAGGAAAGCTGTAACAACTTTTTCCATATCTTCCATCTCTTCTTCTGTAGTGTTGCTGATGTTATGCAACATTTATACAAGCCATAGGGATTATGTTCGAGTCCTTGAAATGTTCAAAATTTTCCCTAATATTTCCATATATTTTTCCATGGAGGCCATGATTTCCTTGATAAATGCTTCTTTATTTTCCCTCCATAAATTGCAGTCAGGGTTTTATTGATAGCTTAACTTTTCCAGCTTTTATTACACATTGTTTTTTTTACCTATATTATCTATTAAGGGATGGTAAATTATGTCATATCACCACCCATACCTGTCATGTTGTATTCCAAATCTCCGAATTCCAACTTTCTCTTTAATTCTAACAATTTATTATGATCGTCGATACTGAGGAAATGTAAAAATTGAGAATTGTTCCACATGAATCCATGCAAATGGAGGTGTGTATCTATTTGCAATCTTAACAAGCTATTCCTCTTTTAATTGCTGGAGAAAACTCTGTTGGAAACAAAAATTATGAACAACTTGCACACATATCACCACCCATACTTGTCATGTTGTACATCAATTCTCTGAATTCCAACTTTTTCTTTTAACTCCAACAATTTATTACGATCGTTGATACACAGAAAAAAAAATTGAGTATTTTTCCACATGAATCCATGCGAAGGAATGCGTGTATCTATTTTCCATGTTAATGAGATGTTCAAGCTTTAATTGTTGGAGAATACTCTGTTGGAAACAACAATTATCAACAACTTGCACAATTAAACTATGAAATTGAACTAAACATATAACAATTCAAACGAGCAATAAACCCACTATCAAATGTCAATAAGTTAATTTATTTTCATTTTAAGACCATTAAAGGGATTGTATAAATTACATCCATGGACCAACAATCAACGAGTAAAATTAAGAATTCCAAGGATTACTTTTCCCTGAAATTGTTTGAGTTTATAAGATTGCATTGAGGATTAAGGACAATTAGTAGATGATGTTGTATGTATGGAACCTACATATATTCTTGAATTAGAATTTCATGGAGCACATTGTAGAATGAACCAATCTCCTTCAGTAATGCACCAATCTCCTTTAGTAATTTTCCTAAGAAGACGCATATAGGATTCTCTTAAAACAATATACTCCCTCAATTACTTACCATTATGTGAACATTTTCATTTTAACACAAGGAAACATGAGAGAGGTGGAATTGAGTCCCACGATTCTTTGTAAATTGCATGTCTAGCTTATGTTAGAAACTAAACACGTTGAATCAGGATAATATAGGTTTTAAATTTACTTCAAAATTGATATTAGAATGAATCATGACCCTAATAATTGCACATATTTATTTCTTGTAAAGATGTCTAGAACAATTAAATGTCCACACAGTGCCCTAGAGTCCGTTCAATGTTTTATTTGGTGCAAAATTTTATACATGGATGCATGTATGTAGGAAGATAGGATTCTTCCACCACCCATCTTTGGAAGTATTTGTTATAGTCATAATTGAGGTTATAGTTATAATTGAGGTTGGAAGTAGTTTTTATAGTCAAAATTGACCATACAATTAACCATGTATAGTATTAAAACAACAGAGAACACAACCAAATGCATCATACTAGACCTTTTTTGAACAAAATGCCTTGTCCTTTTTTGGTTTTCATATGAAAAGCAAAGCAGATCTGCTGCAACAAGAGTTTGAGATCATGTTTTCATTGGATATATTATGTTTCCTATCACCCAAAGCTGATTTGGAAACACAATGATTGGCTCTAGAGTGTTGTTACTATCTCTTCTCATAAATACCAATTTCAAATTTGTGCAGCCAGTGTCTTAGATCTCAATGTTCATTATGTAGTAGGAATTTATGCTTATCTAGATTCTCGTCTAAGGTAGTATTGTGATTATTACAATTTCACTCTATTTAATAATTTATTTTTGCACTAAGACAATTTGTTAACCTTTGATACCAAAATATAAGATGAAATTATTATTCTCATCCATTCAAAATATAACTGAATAGATCTACATGACACTTGAGAACCAAGAAATAGATGCTGATGCAGAACTACGTGATTCTACTTCTTCTGCAAACTTGGAAATTACAGAAAGTGATAAGATAATGGGTACAATTCTAGATATTTCAATATTGCACAAGATTGATCCTTCCTTAATTAGTTTGGTAGAAAATCATTCTTCTTGTATTGAAGATCAGTACTTTCACTTGTTAACCATGAATTCTTGGGAAGTTCATCCATCCCAAGAAACCTAGCTCAAGTGCACTTAACCATGTAGAGTTTCCCCTAGTCAAGCCCAGTTAGGTTGTTATCTCATTTGAAAAACCTTAGCTAGTAGTGTGCTTGGTAAATTATTCATTCAACATTCTATTCTTTGTATATAAGTATGTGGGGAGCTTCTGCATACCATGAATATGTCAAGCCTTCAAAACTATCCATCAATTTCATTTGAGTTGAGTAATCATGCATAGTAATTTGAATGGTAGTTTGGAGGCCATAAGTTGATTTATTACACAGCTAGATGTCAAATAAAATCATTGAACTTTGCAACTATTTTGTCAATATTATTTAACAGTTTAATGCAACTTTTAGATGGTAGTTGAAGGTAAACAGCATTACTGATAGTGTACAGACTGGAGGATTGTCTAGACCTGGACATATTTCTTCTCGAGGTAGGGTTGGTTATACAAAAATGGATGATTTTGAATGTTTTGTAGGGACTGTTTATAGTGAGGACTATGATCAGCCTAGTCCAGTATCCATATTAGAAGCGTCTTTCTCAATTGAAAGTTACAACTCAACATAGAGCTTGGGTGGTACACATGGTAAGCAACTTTGAAATTTTTCTCATTTTTGGTTTACCCTGCTCTATATCTAATTGGATTTACAATCATGGTTAGTTCATAAATATATCAAGGACATTAGACAAATGTATTCTCTATTTTCTTAACACAAAATTATCATCTGATTAAACTAAGGAAGTATTGTTCTTATTACATATGCCTTCTATCTAAGTCTTTGTTTTGTACTAAGACAATTTGTTAATATTTGATACCATATGATAATTTTCAATTCTTATGATCATTAGTTTAGAATAGAACTATCCGGCTTTGCATGACACTTGAGAACCAATAACTGGATGTTGATGCACAACTACGTGATTTTTCTTCTTCTACAAACTTGGAAAATTTATAAAGTGATGAGATAATGAGTGCAATTATAGATATTTCAAAATTGCACAAGATTGATCTTTCCTTAATTGGTTTGGTAGAAACTCATCTTGCTTGTATTGAGGATCATGAGCTTGAATATGCAAGGAAAATTATATGCAATGTGGAACTAAGGTCTGAAGATGTAGCCTTGATGGGTGAGGAAGACTGACTTGATTTTCTTGTATTTCCTAATATTTGAAGATGTGGCCTTGTTGGGTGAGGAAGACAGACCTGATTTTCTTGCATATCCTAATTTGTTCAACATAATTGAAGTCAAAGAGTCATCAACTAATGGTCATTTTCATTATGGTTTGAAGAATAGTTGCCAAAATTCAACTTTTAGGAAAGTACAAGGGTCATTGAAAAATAGGAAGCTTCTTTTATTGCATGAAGGATTATCTATGTTCATCGTAAAACATTAGGTACAAAAGAGGTTATAGGAATATGATTAATCCCATCACTTTTTGGCATTCACCTTTAACATGAGAGATTAAGCCTATCACTTGTTGGCATCGTTGATGGTGAGGTATTCCAAACCTCAAAGGAGTTGACAATATTAATTAGTCATTTTATTTTATATACAAGTTAAGAAGGTTACTGTTGGTACCAGAATCTACACCATCAAAATTTTAATTTTTAGGTAGTGTGCATGTAAACATGAACCCTGTTTTTCATTGTAAAAAAGACCATGAGTATTCTGGTCATCCTGGTCAGTTACCCTTGTCAAATCCTTCAACTTGGAAGAAATTTGAAATTTATCCTTATCCTTCCCTGTAGTACATGTTGAGGATTCAATAACTCATGCTCAAGCTTATTTTTCCAAACCTTTAAGTTATTGCATTAATTTTTACCAACGTCTCCCTTGATCTTTAATTTTCCTTTGATGAGACCTCAGTAATTGTCTTTGTCAAGATTCCTTGGTCTCCTTTCAAATTCCATTTGAAAACTAAACCATATGTTAAAATATACATGTAATAATACAAAATAAATATAAAATAATTTGTTTTTAAACTATATATATATAGATATATTGTTAAAATTTGTATTTAAACATATCTTTGTTTATTTCTACATCTTATGTATCTTGTAGTCATTTGATATCTAGAATGGATATTATTTAAGCAACATATTCTTAAAATCAATTCATTTACAAGTGCATGATCGGATTGAACTTTTTTATTATTACACTCCTACTTTCACGAGGGAAGACTATTCAATGAAAGTATAATCGGAATTTAACTTATCTTCCTATTTCAAAATTTTGGACTTTGGAACTTATGCTTTCATGGGGGTATACTATGTTGACACTCTCCTGTAGAAAGGGGTTCACTCCGTAGGTCTGTCAACACCCATCGAAAAAAACTCCCTAAACATTGGCCCAGGCAGGTTTTACCCTACCCAGCAAGCAGGTGCACTCCCACGTGATATGTCTAAGGGAGGTGTTATCACCTGGTTCACACCAGTGCTAAAATTCTGAAGGGGCTTGTGGGTGGGAGTGGCCTCATTTTGAGCTAAAAAGGTGGGAAACGAGATAGGAATAATCAAAGAGCATAGATTGAAAATGTGACGAGGTTTTGTATAGTCCAAAAATAGTCGACGGAGGTGCACATCAAAAGCAGATCGACGACGAAAATATTTTCTCCAAGGAGAAAAGGCATGGTACAAAAGAGTATGGAGCATCATATAATTACATCCCTTCCCTAAGACATTGACGACCGAATTTCTTCGATGCTCGTGATCTATGGCAGAAATAAGTTCCATGGTGGAAAATCACGCGCCGGTTATCCATATGGAGCATTGCGACAGGATAGTAGGACATGCACATCTGAATAGACAATATTTAAGGGCACGCCGGATTGACGGTGGGAGAAATTTTCTCTAGGGAAAGAAGCATGACGATTAACAAGGTGACGCGCTGTGAGAGGTTGGAGGGTCCAACATGATCGGACGATGGAGATTTTTCTGTAGGGAAAATCAGCAGCATAGACCAATGTTGCCATGGGAAAGTGCCCGAGGAATAAAGAAGGGATGTGCTGTGAAATACAGTAGGACCACGCATTTTGGATGGTGGAGATCGTGGCGCTAATGAGATCAATGGTTTGAATGGTTTTCACGATGCAGAGAAGCACAAAGGATAACGGGGCAGAGGTTGGTGAAATCGCGTATGGGCCTTGACATGGAACAATTGAGATTCTCTGCGTAGGACTTAGATATGATTTTGGATTTTCAATTGATGGATCTTCGATTGGCACATTCACTGGTTATAGGTAAACGAGGTCAATTGCAATGTCTATAGCAGACTTTTCCGTTACCTCTGCGGGATCAACTTCAACTGGAATTGGAATGCATTCTTTGACTGGATCAAGCGGGTCTTATTCATATGTGACCCTTTGAGCTGATCCAGCAAGTTTTATATACGAGAGAGAGAGGATAGCGGTTCTTGACAGTAATATTTTTTATAGCAGGAAATCTACAACCTTGTTTGATTTTGCACATTGCAGGATGTGTGAGGGAAGGGGATCAACATAGATGTAAAGCTCAGTTAGAGAAATGAGCAGGATTTGGTGATGCAGGTTTTGCTTGAGAAACTGAAACCATTAGGGAGTGTCACCATCAGATCAAGGGAGCGTGCCACCCATATCCTACGTTTCCATTTTAGGACCAATGTGTCTCCTACGCTGTAAGGTTGATTTTAGGTAAAGAATCATTGTGAGTCTACAACCTCAAGAAGTTGTTAGGATTCAAATGATAGTCCGAGATTTGATTCCCAAATTTTGTAATAGAATGGGGATCTATTTTGGGGTTGGTCCCAGGAGCCATGGAATTATAAATAGGACCACAATTGATGAGGAAAGGGTTGGAATTTTCATTTAGGAAGCATTTTTCTCTTTTTTTGTCCTTGTAAATTTCTTGGAAGAGTTAATGAGAAAAATTCTCCTCTATTCCTGATACTCATTAGGGTGTTTTACATTCAGTCTATTTTTCCTGTTTATTCATGTTCATTTTTGTGTATTTCTACCAATGCACTCTAGTTGTATATGACGAATTCGGTCTTAGTTAAGCGCTCCTCATATCAGACATTGCATTTGTTGTGTGTTTCTGGTAAATGTTTTGGAATTCATCTTTTATGCTCCACTGCACATACTAGACTTTGTTGTTTGTTCTACTAAAGGTGGTATAAGAGATTCATTCGTAGATAGGTGCCTCTTTTTTTGCTGGGATTTTTCCTCCTCCCCCCCAATGACCCTTTCAAGATATTTTACTATTTGTGGCACTTACTTTGCCTCAGAATACAAAGTAAATTCCCTTTCTCATTTTCTCTATAATACCCTTGTCTGATTCAGGTTTCGAATCCATTTCCTAATGATTTCTCCTGTTTGACTATTCTACCAATTTTCAAATCTATCAACACCCTGTTGCCATCAGAAATATATCCTTCTATAAGTTGTTCAAATACATACATATATATATATATATATATATATATATATATATGTGTGTGTGTGTGTATGTGTGTGTGTTTCTTTCCTCTGTGACAAGAGATAGCCCTCTCTGACTGTATTGGATAGAATGCAGTATAAAGTTTGATTGAAATGGTTAACCCTATGATTTCCTACCTCAACCATAGGAAAATTATAGGGTGCTAGCATCTTGGCGCTGTTTCTGGGGAGCCTAATTGCTAATCTCTCCTTGAGAAGAATGACATTGTTTCAGTTCTATGACCTGGTTGAGAAGCCAGTCCTAGACATAGAATTGGTTATACATGCTCTAGCGACTCCATGAAATATGTGAAGATGAATCCATTCAGAAATAATGGTGGCTAGAAGAACCCACATGAGGATAAATCCTGATGCATAATCCCTTCAAGAGGTCTTTGATCCAGAAAGTTTGAACCAAAAGGAAAACAGGCTGCATAGATTAGTCAGGAATTTATATTTCCCTACTGAAGGTGTTATTTCAATTAACAATATTTCTAACTATTGCAATGAGGAGTACAGACTAGAATTTCCTAGAACTAAATCTGAATACAACCTTTCTGACTTGGCGTCTGATACCTCTACATTTGAATTTCCCTTCATTACCTGGTCACCCTAGACTGCCGAACCTCTAGGTGAGGATTCCCTATAACTGCCTCTCCCAGATTGCCTTACGTTTTGCACTAATTAATACTTGTTAAATTCCATTGCTATAAGGAAATATCCCATTACACCTTTGTACCCCACTACTTCCGAACAAAATTGTCTTCCATCTCTGAATTTCACAACTCCCCACATTTCTCCCATTTCTCACAGCTTTCCAATTTCTGTCACACCAATCCTATTCCCCTTGATAAACCCTGTTATATACCTGAGGATGGTGAAAAAATTTTCCCCTATACTCCTTCTTGCGATCATTCAAGAACTGCCTCTGGGGTACTCCACAAGGCTTAGACAGTTCAATGGTGAAAGGGAGTACGCAACTGAGGAACACCCGGGATGGTTTTTAGACTGGGTGGACCTAGAAGAAGTGGACCATGATGATGTTAAAGTCATATTATTTTCCTAGAACCTTGCTGAGGAAGAAATAAAGTGGTCCAAAAACCTCACAAATGAATCTATTATGAGCTATCAGGCCTTCGAGGATGATTTCAAAGACAAGTGGGAAGATCAAAAGAACCCCAAGTAGTATCTCTCTTAGTATCATTCCATGAGGAGGAGAGAGAGCAATTTCATCCAAGAATTCTTGGACAGGTTCATGAAAGTGTACAATTCCATTTCTGCTCAATTCAAACCTCCCATCGACTCCTCCTAGCTTCAATATGTGGAGGTTTTCGATGGAAAAATATCCTTGTGGCTAAGTGAAAGGAGATCAACCTCCTTGGCGGTTATGATGAAAGATTCCATAGAGGTGGAGGTGAACCTGATTTCCGCAAGAAAGAAGAATAGAGATGAAGGATAATGAAGGAGGTAGGAAGGAGAGAGAAGGAATGACAAAGGGCTTGAAAAACCCTCTACCTCTAGTTCACAAGAAGCCAAAATTGGCACAATGCTGAGAACCATGGAAAGGATGATGGAGAGGCTCTTTGTGGATCATAATAGGAACAAGAAAAACAAAATAGGAATCAGAATTCCAGAAGGCCCCAAGCCATCTAGAATAGGAAAAGGAACCCTCCTGATCCCCCTATTAGACCTCCATTTCAAGAGAATTTTTGTGGATTAGGATGGTGAAAATCAAGATGAAGAAGAAATACATTAGTAAGACACTGACTCTCCCACCACCTTCCTCACTAAAGAAGAGCATAACTATACTTGTCTGAAGAGGGGAGAGATATCTCTTGATGAGACAAAATACTTTAGGAGAGGGTACTATCTCACTGTGCTATACACACAGATACAAATCAGCTTGAGGAATAAATATGTCCCTATCATGAAGAATAAGGAAACAGGGAACAAAGCTTCCACTAGCAAGCCTAAAAATGATGCACCTCCCAGAGATAACCCTAGTAATGTTCCAGAGTGCAAAGGGAAGGAAGGTAGAGAAGACAATCCTAGGAGCTTTGATCAAGGACAGACTTCTTTTAGTATGGAGACTAAAATTGCAAATATAAAACTATCTGTTCCCCTCAGTAAACTATTGAAAAATTTAGAATATCATTCTAAGATTGCCATGGTCTCCTTCCTACCTCCATGGCACATCCCTTTGTTATTCTCTGGGCACTTTCCCACAGCAGAATTTGGTCTATGACATTGATTTTCCCTCTAGTAGAATGTCGATCATTTGATCATACTAGACCCTCCAACCTTTCGCATTTACCACCTTGTTCATCATCATGCACCTTTTCCTATCAAAAACTACTCCCAACATCGATATGGCATGCCCTTAGATCTTGGTCGTTCAGATGTACAGGTCCTACTAGCCTTTTGCAGTGCTCCATATTGCTAACTGTCGTGCATTTTGCCATCACAGAACTCATTTCCATCATAGATCACAAGTTTTTTAGAAACATGATCATCGATGTCTGAGGGGAGGGAGGCAATTCCATGATCCTCCACAGTCTTATGGATCATTCCTCTTCTCCTTGGAGAAAATATTTCCTGCATTGATCTGCTTCTGCTGTGCACTTGTGTCATCTATTTTCCGAGTCTGCAGAACCTGGTCACATTTTCAAGCTATGCTCTTTGATTCTTCCTATCCCCTTTTCCACCTTTTCAGATCAAAATGAGGCCAACCCCACCTACAAGCCGCTTCAAAATTTTAGCACTGGTGTGAAGCAGGTGTTAACAACAACTCCAACTCGGGGATGCTATCCTCCCTGTGTGGTAGTAAAGAACTACGTCGACCACAGGCCTGGGACATAGGGTAGTTTTTTAGTACTTTTTGCAACTCTTGAACTCTACCCTGGTTCATGCAACTGTAAAACTTGCTAAAAACGAAAAACCAGATGACAGCGTCTCCTAGAGACCTTACTTCCTTGACCTCAGTCTTCAAGTATGTCAGAGGGCCATCCACACAAGAAACATTAAATGAAAATAATATGTATAATGACAATGGGACTGAATTTTCTTACAAAAAGTAATGTTTGAGGAGTCTTCCATTAACCGGAGCTCTAGATACCAATCCACCTTCCATTTCTTCCAATACATAAGCATTTTTCCCTCTGAAGGCGACGATCTTGTATGGGACTTTCCAAAGGTGGTCGAATTTCCCATGTTTCCCCTTCTCCTTGTGGGGTGGATCCCATTGAAACGCCACATATCCTATCTGGAAATCATCTGGTTTGGTTCTTCTATCAAATATCTCTTTCATCTTGTCCTAAAATTGCTAAGTTGTGTCGAAAATATGCTCCCTTTTTTGTTGTAGCCCAACTAACGGATACATACTCCTCTAGGTGGGATGAGTTTTAGTGTCCTCTTCTTGCAAAAATTTCATTACTGGCAAGGTCAAGGAGCTGGGAAAAATTGCTTCTGAACCATAAACTAGCTGGAAAGCTGATATGCCTATAGAATTCTTCACACTAATTCCATTAGCCCACAAAGCATGATTCAGCTTAGTGTGCCAAGCCTTCTTATTTTCCTACAACAGCTTCTTTATGATCCTCATAAGACTCTTGTTTGAATATTTGAACAGTTCATTTCCATATGGGTAATAGGCTGTGAAATTCCCTAGCTGTATTTGGTATTTGAAGCAGAAGGTGATCATATTTTTTTACTTAAAGGTTGGAGTGTTGTCAGTGATTATTTTCCTAGGAACTCCAAACCTGAACAAGATATGCTCTTCCAAAAACTGCATGATCATTGTCTCAATAGCCTATCTTGTGGGGATATC